>CM049840.1:37618301-37645801 GCA_027422415.1 Schizothorax lantsangensis
GGTTAGGGTTACTTGCATGCAATTATGCATAATTAATTGCTGGTATAATAGTAAGTACATGTAACGTGTAACAAGGACAGTGTTATCCTTTATTAAAATAATGCAACTGATTACTTTTCTAAAGTCTATATTTAATGTTTTCAGCTGTTAATCATTCTGAAGCATGTAAAGCAGGCACTGATTACTGTCAGACTTCACAAGCCTTCCTCACTTAAATATTATAATAATTTTAATTTTAATGCACAGTCACCACAAATCAAACTTTAGCTCCTCTTTTTACTTTGAGATCGTTCTGAGGTTAAAATCAGATTTAAAATCATAAGATAGTTTAATAGCTATGATACTGTTTCTGAAATCACATCTGTGCAGTTATGACAGAAACACCGCGATGCCTTGGAAAACAACAGTTCATCTTAAACATAAAACATATACATAAACCGTAATATACAAGCATGTGTCCTACACTCCTGAAACATTGCTGTCTCATATTTTTAAAAGCAGTCAATTAAAAAAATCAATTAAAATCTGTGCATGTGTGCAAATATTCAGATGTAACCCTGAAATCCATAACATTTTCATAACTGTAATTTAATTAATGTTTCTTCAGTAACTAACAGATTACAGATACATTTATTTTCAGTAACACTATATTTTAAGGTGTCCTTGTTACACGTTACATGTACTTAATATTATAATAACAATATATTATGCATAATTGCATGCAAGTAACCCTAATCATAACCCTAACCATATAGTAGTTCATTAATATTACTCAGTACTTAAATGCATAATTACACCTTAAAATAATAAAGTGTAATCATATCTTGTAATTAAATCACGTAACATGATTACATATTCACACAATGGCAGTAGATGGCTCATAATTTATTGATTATCCCTAATTATTCTTCATTCTCTTCTAAACTTTAGCTTCGACTGTAAATAAATATGCAAATCACGCATCTGAATTTGGGCAATAAAACTCATCTGAAACGAATCACATGATATTATACTGTAGTTAGGAACATAATCATTTTAGCTAATATGATCACTGTTTTAATTGCTTTTGACCGAAGTCGTTAATCACCTTGATTTAAACGTGTACCATATTGATATAAAAATACAGAGTCAGACAATGTGTTGCATTTGTTTTTATCAACGTTTTAGTGCATTAAACATATATTACGACAAGGTTTCTGCTTTTTATGAGTTTAATGAACAGCTAATAATTCATTAAAATGTTAAATTAACATAAATAATTTTAAAATCAATCAAAAAGTGGTATTTTTTGCCTGCATGTCATGTGAGCAATAACCAACATCAGAGAACCATGCAATTAATTTGATCTTGCATTATTATAATAATTATTTTAAAATCTCAGGGTACTTCTAATAAACACATATTGACAAAAACATTGTGAATTTGTGCATTTTTTTAATGTGTTTGAAAGAAAATCCTTCCGAAGTCAGAAATGCATGGTTAAATAACACAGATTGATATTCAAATAACAATGAAGGAGTTGATCAGCAGTTGATGCATTAAAGCTGAACTGATTTTGTAAATGCATTGCTTTTAACACCGATCTGAGACTTTCTGACTGAATATAAGCAGCGGGATATTTAAGACAGGAGCCTTTAAAAGAGGAGAATCAATCAAAGAAGAAATTATTGCCATTGTGTGAATAACATGCACTCGTGCAATCCATAAAATATAACTATAGTCTGATTACCAGCATTTTAAAATGTAATTACCAGGCAAACCCCCGTAAAAAAAATATATACATACATTTTTAAATACTTACATTATTTTAAAGCCTTTATTATTTTTCAACTCTACAATTGTGCTGTAAAATTCACATTAAAGATGCACTTTTCATGCATGGAGATGATAAAATGTGCCAAAACAAAGACTTTTAAGATGACAAATACATAAATGTAGCATTATATCCAGCAGAGGATCACTCATTAGCTCAGCTGCCATTTCCACTGCCCGGTTTTCACTTCTTGCTTTTGGATTTATTATAAAATGACTATTATAACACATTTTAGTACCGTGCTTAAGTAGTATAGCAAGTACAATTAAATAATAAGGCATTAAATATTTTTAGATTTAATTTAAAATCTTAATTTTTTAAACACTGCTTAAAAAGGACACTGTTTTAAGTGATCTTTAACTATGCTTAATATATTCAGCCAACACAGACTTGTTATTGCTGTCGTTATGTTACTCTGCATCACTTAATGCACAGGTCTGTTTGTCTGATAGTCCGTTGCTATGGTTATTATCACCGTCAATCATAGCAACGACTGGCGCAACACTTCACACGCATGTTTTTTAACAGTATACATGGATGTTCGGTCCTATTAGACAAACAACTTTTCTTCACATTGTCAATGGATTATGATTTTGTAACCTCTCTCTTATGTAGAGAGCTTTATCACATGAAAACGTAATAACTTAATAATCAATCTCTTATTTACACCGTGTGTATGCTCTCTCATTATAATAAATAGATCTGCGAGCGTGTAGAAATCTACTTGCGAAGACAACAACGAGCTCAGAGCGGATTCAGACTAACCTACAGAAAACACCTCTGATTGGACGCTGCTTTCAACAGAGACGCCTGTGATTGGCTACAATACTCAACGTAAATAAACGTGTGGTTCTGTAATTGGAAACCAGAGCATGCACACAAAACACACAGGAGCTGTTGACTATAAGCGGGTATTGAATTGGTGTTAATGGTACTGTAAACCCCCCCCCCATCAAAACACTTTCTCATCTCATCTCGTAGGTGACCTATTTTGATCTCAAAAAGGTGAGTTTTCACCGAAAGGTGAGCAGTTTGCATCTATGAATTACAAGTACCTAATTTTTGGCATCTGATTACGCGACCCAGCTCCGAGTAAATGACATTTAATCAGATTCCGCCTGTGTTTTGATGGATCACATGATGTTATTCACACAGAGGCAGTGAATGCATTGTTCCCTCTCTAAATATCCTACAGCATCCGAGTGTGTTCACTGAGCGTCTCACACACACATAAACACTGTACAGAGTCAGGGCTATTTACAGCAGGCCCGGCGTGCAGACGAGTCCGAGCCGTGATGATCATTAATGTGTGGAGGATTGCTCTGCTGTTTAACTGTCGTCTGCAGCGCTCGAGCCAGGAGTGAAGATGAGTCCGAGACATCACTGCGGAGAAACACACACACATTAACTGATCACACACACGTTCAAAACAACCTCACACAAGAAACCTCTGCACTGCATTCAAAATATCACAAACACATCTCAAAACCAAACACTTTTACCCTAATATTACAGTTTTGGGTTTATCACATGTGACCCTGGAGCACAAAACCAGTCATTAGGGTCAATTTTCTTCTAAATAAATAATCTTTCCATTGATGTATGGTTTGTTATGATCGGACAATATTTGTAAATCTGGAATCTGAGGGAGCAAAAAAATCTAAATATTGAGAAAATCACCTTTAAAGTTGTTCAAATGAAGTTCTTAGCAATGCATATTACTAATCAAAAATTAAGTTTTGATATATTTATGGTAGGTAATGTACAAAATATCTTCATGGAACATGATCTTAATATCCTAATGATTTTTGGCATAAAAGAAAAATGGATAATTTTGACCCATACAATGTATTGCTGGCTATAGCTACAAATATACCTGTGTTACTGATGACTGCTTTTGTGCTGCAGGATCACATTTACACAGTTATTCAAAACCTCCTGTGCACATTTCTGTTCAAGACTGAAAGTAATTGGCACGTTAATCACTAAAGCAAGATTGAAAGCAAACTACTTATTTTTTTCTGTATTAGATGTGTTACAGAGTCAAAGGCTGAGAATGAGTGTGTTTCCTCAGATTTGGAGTGTGTTTGTGTGTAAGCAGATGATACAGTCTGTGTATCAGAGCACTGCTGCTGGTGTTTGTGTGTATCTGCTGCACCTGTCTGAAGGCCAGGCGTCTGAAGAACTTGCGCAGCTGGAAAACGCTGGGTTTGTCGGCGTCTGTGAGCCGCAGGATCCTGGCATCTGTGGCGGCCGCTCTCAGACCGAGCGTCTGCAGCATCTGAGCGCCGAGAGCGCGGCCGGCCGAGGGACGAGACGACACGCTGATGTAGGACGCGTCCTTCTGCTGCGCCTGGTAGCTCACTACACACACACATGCATTAATGTAACATAAATAAAAAATATCAATAAATAAATACAAAAATGCATGCCACAAGCTGTGAAATTTACATTTATTTTACATATATTTATGTAAAATAATTAAAAAAAAATATCAATTAAGAATAAAATAAATAAATAAAAATGTATGTCACAAGCTGTGAAATTAAGATTTATTTTACATATATTTATAAAAAAAAAAAAAAAATTAAACAAATAAATACAAAAATGCATGCCACAAGCCTTGAAATGTACATTTATTTTACATATATTTATGTAAAATTAATTTAAAAAAATATATATATATTTAAAAAATATTTACTAAAATAATTAGAAGTAAATCATTGGAAATTTAATGAATTTGGGGGGAAAACTACATTTCAACATATCAAAATTTTGAAATAAATTTGTAAAATGATATTTTAGATAGGAACTTCTTGATTAGTTTAAAGAAACCGTTGAAATACTCAAAAAAAAAAAGAAAGTAAACGCTGCATCCAACAGCAGAATCCTTAATCTGTTTATTTTATAGAATATTTACTAAAATAATTAGAAGTAAATGATTTGGAAATTAATCGAATTTCATAAAATAAAATCTTAATTATTTAAAGAAAGCAAATACATAGAGCATGCATGCTTACAAGACAGACAAAATTTATATTTATTTTGCAAATATGTAAAATAAATAAAAAAATATTAAGTTACGTATTTTAAAAATATTTACTAAGATAATTAGAAATCATTTGAAATTTAATCAATTTTAAAAAAAAATCTAAATTTAAAAATAACATGCAATACAAAAAATTGCATGCAACATGCTATATTTATGTAATATAAAATTAGATATTTTGCAAATATTTAATAAAATAATAAACTGTATAAAATAAAAAAATCTTATTTAAAAAATAATAAAAAATGAGAGGTAATTTATTTGAAAATTAATCAGTTTGGAAGAAAATTCTACATTCCAACATTTCTAAACTTGAAAATAAATCTATAAAACTTGAATAAAAAGATAGTAAACAGAAATCTAACTAAAGATAGCAAATACATAACACATGCCTTACAAGATAGCATGCAACGTGCTATATTTATTTTGCAAATATTTGTGTATAAATATATAAATGAATCAGTTTGCAAAAAAAATCAAAATAATTTCTACATTTAAAAATGAATCTAAATTTAGATTCGGCTCACCGGCGGCGCTGAGGATGGTGTCTGTGGTGCTGCTGAGCTCCAGGAGGATTGTGGGATAGTTCGGGTGGAGCAGGAAGAGCTTGCGGAGGACTGGCTCTGCCGCCTGCGGGACACAAACACACAGCCAATGAGACGCCGCTCTGAGCGCATGCGCCGGTCATGTGATCTGCAGAGGTGCGTTGCCTTGGAGACGTTCTGCGGCTGCGCCAGCGGATCTCCCGCCCAGAAGAGGAACACCGATTGGCCGGACGCTGTCAGGACCGACGAATCCTCCACCGCCAGACGAGGACACACAAACTCCGCCTCCCACAGGCTCCGCCCCTGTGCGCCATCCACGATCTGCACCTGCGGGTCACACGGAGACTGAGCGCCACGCCCAACCAACCGCATAATGATATAATGAGATGCCACGCCCACCCATCCAACCACATAATGATATGATAATGAGATGCCACGCCCACCCATCAAACCGTAAATGATATGGTAATGAGATGCCACGCCCATAATGATATGATAATGAGATGCCACGCCCACATAACCAACCGTATAATGATATAATAATGAGATGTCACGCCCACCCAACCATATAATGAGATGATACTGAGATGTCACGCCCACCCAACCACATAATGATATGATCAGGAAATGCCACGGCCACGCTCACCTAACCATATAATGAGATACTGATGAGATGTCACGCCCACCCAACTGCATAATGAGATGATACTGAGATGTCACGCCCACCAAAACGCATAATAAGATGCCACACCCACCGAACCACATAATGAGATGCTAATGAGATTCACACCTTCCTCACGCCATTGGCCGACTGATGAATGAGCAGATCAGGAATGCCATCATCGTTAAAGTGACCCACTGCTGGATGACTGCAAACACACACAAACTGCGTTTTCAACTTGTTACCTGCTAGTGGGATTATTCTTGATAAATAAAAATAACTAAAACCATTAAATTAAAAACAAAAAAAACTTAAAATATAAAATTACTCTCATGTTAGTTTCATTTCTAATTTTTGTTCAGTTTAAATTGAAGTGCTAAAATAACAATTAAAACTGAAACAGAAACTAAATAGACATATTTAATAAAAAGAAAACAAAAATTACCAATAAAATACAATATAATTACTAAAACTTTAACTTAAGCTGTAAATGGAAAATATGAAAATAAAACAATATTTTAAAATATTACAAAAAATGTGCAAAGAGATTACTGAAACTAACTCAAATTCAAATTAACACAGAAAATATTAAAATAAAAATTAATTAAAAATATTACTAAAAATGTGCAAAGGGATTACTAAAACTTTAACTCAAATTAAAATGAAAACGAAAAATCAATAAAAATAATTTTAACTATTAATAAAACTACAAAAACACACAACAGTGTGTGAAATGGAAAATATAATAAAAACTAAATTAAAATAAAAAACAGCAAAAATGTACAAAAATACAAATAACTAAAATTAAAATGAAAAATGGAAAAGAGAAAATTAAAACTAAATCAAATAAAAAAACTGCAAAAATGCACAACAAAATTGCTACAACTCAAATAAGTTCAAATGGAAAATATAAAAATAATTTAAAGCAAACAACAAAAACATACAAAGAATTACAAACTTTAACTAAAATGACAATGAAAATAGAAATGATAGAAAGTAATTCCAAAATCTGAATGAGAACACTGCAGGTGTGGTGGCGCTGCTGTGCTGGAGTGTGTGTGTGTGTGTGTGTGTGAGTACACACGTGTGTATGGAGGCGAGGCCGAGGCTCCAGATGGGCCGAGTGTCGCTGGCTCTCAGCACAGACAGACGTCTGCTGGAGTCACTCAGCACAATCCAGTCACTGCGACTGCAGTTCAGCGCGGACACACCGTCCAGATTCCTGAGACGCTGACACGAGCCCACCACCAGAGACAGCAGGAACTCCACCTGCTCAGAGACGCTGACACACACACACACACACACAGAGAGAGAGAGTCAGACACACATCAATTCGTAGCAGTGAAGAGGTATCATATCAATCACAAGTGCAGTATGGAGTACCTCAAGGCTCAGTACTAGGGCCTTTACTTTTCACGCTTTACATGTTACATGCTAAATTCTGAAAAAACAGAGGTCGGACCTAAAACCTCTGCATGTAATAACCTAGAACAGTGGTTTTCAAACCCTGGGTCGCGACCGGAGACTTTCAAGACTCAGGAAAGAAGCAACTAAATAAACATAAACAACAAAACGAAAGTAACTGGCAGCCACCTCAGGTCAGAATCAAATGTGTATTTGTGTTTACGCTCTGTTTTTACAGCGTTGTACATTGTAGCAAATCAGAGACATATCTGTTGATTTCTATAACACACAGTGGCCAATCAGAGGAGCTTTAGTGAGTCAGAATCCACTCACCGCTTAGAACGCGAGTGTTCTTGTTCAGAGTTCTGGAAGCTCGCGACGCGAATCCTCTGATTATAATGAACAGTGTAGAGGTGATATAATAAGAGATTAATTGTGCCGTGTTGACAGATTCATTGTTGATTATAGCGGAATTAGAGATCGCAATAAATTGAAATGAGTGCCAGCTTTTTAAGGAAGCGCACTTTGCGTTTTTCATGCTGCTAAGAGGACCAACTTGCAACAAACTTTCTGAAGTGACATCCGCATATTCTCTCGAAATCGCAAGGATATTGTGATAATCATAACTATGGACTGGACAAAACATATATCAGAATAGATGTGCATGAAGGCAAAGCACCCTCACTAATTTCAGAAGCACCGACAGTGATTTGATTTTGGAACAGAGCATCCTTCCGGAGCTCTACGGTGGGACTCGAGATCGGTCTGTAGCGTAGTTGTCTTTCCTTCTTTCTTTCTTTTTACATATATATATATACAGTATACATACAACGTATATATATATATATATATATATATACTGTATATGGGTCGCGTCAATTTAAAAAGAAAAAAATAGGGTCGCTCTTAAAAAAGTTTGAAAACCACTGACCTAGAACACTGTCTAACACTTGATGGCTGCTCTGTAAATTCTTCGTCATCAGTCAGGAACCTAGGTGTGCTATTTAATAGCAATCTCTCCTTTGACAGCCACGTTTCTAGCATTTGTAGAACTGCATTTTTCCATCTCAAAAATATATCTAAACTGAGACCTATGCTCTCAATGTCAAATGCAGAAATATTAATTCATGTGTTTATGACCTCAAGTTTAGATTATTGTAATGCTTTATTGGGTGGTTGTTCTGCACGCATAATAAACAAACTACAGATGGTTCAAAACACAGCAGCTAGAGTTCTTACTAGAACCAGGAAGTATGAGCACATTAGCCCGGTTCTGTCAACACTGCACTGGCTCCCTACTAAACATCGTATAGATTTTAAAATCTTGTTAATTACTTATAAAGCCCTGAACGTAGTCAGTACTTGAGCGAGCTCTTATCGCGTTATAGTCCTCCACGCCCACTACTTTCTCAAAACTCTGGCCATTTGATAATACCTAGAATATCAAAATCAACTGCGGGTGGCAGATCCAGTGACTTGACTTGACTTGCGTGTGTACTTGACCGGCCTGCGGTCCCCACGAGGGAAAAAAATTATTAAAATAGTAAATGATATTTATCTAAAAGTAGGGCTGTGCAATTAATCGAAATTCAGTTTCGATTTCGGCCTCCAACGATTATGAAAATACAATAATCGAGATAAAACGATTATGGCGCCCCATTCCGCCCCCTTTCCAGCAGTGCGCATTCACTCCTCCATAAAAGCCCATTTTCACGTGTAAATCAGTAAAATCATGTAACGTGACTTTTGCAAAATTGGATGTGCTTGAGTTATTAAAGTTGATTAGATTTATTAATGTTTTTAAAAAGCGCGAAAGAGAGCTTGTGCTGTTCCTCAGGAGGATATCTGTGTATGCGCTCAGAGACGGAGCAGAGCACAGACATGTAAAGTCATCTTTAGCTGAACGTATGCGCCTAAACGCTCAAATACACGCAAAAATGTGTCAAAATGCAGTGCTTAGTGATTATTCACGTAAACCCTCGTCGGTTATGTAATAAATGAATGTAAACAGATGATACTGAAAATACGCGTGTAACAGTAAATTGGATCCGTGCGGCTCTTAAAGTGACAGTGTGCTATATTCCTGCTCCGACTGTGTGCTTAATATTAATCAAACAACAAAAGACAAAATCACTCACTGCTCTTCACAGAAGGTCTTTTGTAGCTTTAATAAGAAACAAAGGAAGTTTAATTCTTACAGTGAAGACTACGCTGTTTTATTTTACATTTGATTATTCAATTTCTATAGTAGGCTGTTAACTGAATACTTTAGATTTGCATTAACAATTTTTTTTTGGTTATACGGCCCGCTAATAATCGTGTTAAATAATCGTGATTACAATATTGACCAAAATAATCGTGATTATGATTTTTGTCATAATCGAGCAGCCCTATCTAAAAGTGTAAGAATGCAAACAGGTTTTCTGTAAGGGGTAGGTTTAGGGTTAGGGGATAGAAAATATCGTTTGGTCAGTATAAAAGTAATAGAAGTCTATGGAAAGTCCCCATAGTTCACAGAAACAAATGTGTGTGTGTGTGAGTGTGTGTTACAGTGTGTGCGTGTCGGTGTGTGCAGCACCTGCTGATGTGAATGAGTGAAGACGAGTTCTTCCTCAGACCCTCCCAGCTGGGCTCCTTCAGACGAACTCGAGACGCAGCCGTCTGACCCGTCGCTCTACTGAAGATGAAGGAGAGAGAGACGGCCTCCACCGTACCTGGACACACACACACACACAGATATAAATACACACACTCACACAAATAAACACACACACACACTCACACACACACATATATAAACACACACTCACCCAGTCCAAACAGCACGTAATAGGCTCCCGTCTGTGTCTCGTGCAGCAGCGGACCAATCAGCTTCCCCTGAGCCGTGAGGTTAAAGTTCACCGGCCGGCCAATCAGAGCGCCCGAGCGACCAGAAATCAGGACCAGAGCCAGATCAGACACCTGAGCACAGACGCAGATCATCAGCAAGTGTGTGTGTAAGTGTGCGTATTTATATGTGCGTGTGTGTGTGTGTTATAGTGTGTGTATGTGTGTGTGCATATGAGTGTGTGTGCCCTATGTTCTGAGGGCCGAAGACAATAACTTTGGTTTTATCTGTATTTAAGAAAATAAAATTTGGAGAGCCATGATTTGACATCATCAAGACATGCAGATAGAGTATCAATGGCACACTTTGTATTCTTAGACAAAGGCAAGTAAATTTGCATGTCATCGTCGTAACAGTGAAAAGAGATGCCGTGTTTTCTAAAGACAGAGCTCAGAGGAAGAAGATAAAGAGAGAACAAAGCAGGACCTAAGACAGAACCCTGAGGAACCCCGCAGGTTAAGTTGCCTGAGGACGAGATAAAGCTTCCAATTTTTACAGAGAATCTCCTATAAAAATAAAAAAAAAGATTTAATCCAATTTAAGGCCACCCCCCAGACCAACATAAGATTCCAAACGAGAAATGAGAATCTCGTGATCGACAGTATCGAAAGCGGATGACAAGTCCAGCAAACCTAGAATAACAGAAGCACCAGAGTCAGTAGTCATTAAAATATCATTTAGAACTCAGTTTCAGTGCTGTCGAGTGATTTGAACCCCGACTGAAATATTTGAAATATATTATTATTAGTTAAAAAAGATTGAAGCTGTACGAGCACAATTTTTTCCATTACTTTCGAGATAAATGGTAAGGTGGATATTGGGCGAAAATATTATTCTTAACAGCTCTCTGATATAAGGACAAACAATTCTTCAGGATATCAAAAGAGATTTGCAGTTTGTCTATTTTCCATTTTCTTTCCGCTTCGCTACAGGATTGTCTCAGGGGGCGAATATTATTATCAATCCAAGGCTCTGATTTGGGTTTTAGTTGAAAAAGCTTAAAAGGTGCAGTGGAACTTAAAATATCCATCCATACAGTATTTTAAGAATTAAAATGGTGTTTGACATCAAGGTCAGATAATGACGACTCGACTGAGAGTTCACTTTGTAGTAAAGCTCAGTGAAGTCCTCGCAGAAGTGTGGCGAATAGACGCGAGCTTGTCTTGTATCAGAAGCTGTTATCTGGGGAATCTCAGGAAGACACATCATAAACACAATAGGAGAGTGATCGGATATGAGGGATTCAATCACTTCAGTGTCAATTATAGACAGGCTAAGAGTCAGTATTAAGTCCAAGGTATGGCCTAAAGCAGGGGTGGGGAACGTTGATCCTGGAGGGCCGGTGTCCCTGCAGAGTTTAGCTCCAACCCTAATCAAACACACCTGAACCAGCTAATCAAGGTCTTCAGGATGCAGTTAGATATTTTTTTTTCAGGGTTGGAGCTAAACTCTGCAGGAGAGTGGCCCTCCAGGATCAACGTTCCCCACCCCTGGCCTAAAGCATGTGTAGGATGGTTTACCCATTGCAGAAAATTAAAAGAGTCAATAATGTTCAGTAATGTAGTGTGTGTGTGTGTGTGTGTGTTGCGGTGGTCACCTGGTCCTCTGGCAGTGTTGCGATCAGCAGGTCTGGAAAGGCGTCTCCCTGTAGATCCGGCAGCAGAACAGCGTGAGACTCCACGTCTTTTACAGCCGTCGTCCACAACGTCCATCCTGAAACACAGCAGCGATTAAAACACACACACACACACACACATGCATTCAGCTGAGTGTGTTTGTGTGTGTGTGTGTGTGAGACCTGTGGATGCGTTGATGGCGATCATGTGACCGGAGCTGATCAGGACGCAGGCAGACGAGTGCAGCGGATCTGAACTTCCTGTCTGCAGTCCACACTGAACAGAGATCAGCGGCTCTCTGAGCGGCTTCCTCCAAAGCAGCTGCCCTCCGCCGCCACTGAGTGCCCACACGCTGAACTCTAAACACACACACACACAGATCACACACACACACACACACACACTCATATTAGACACACACACACAAGCCAAAACTCTGCTGATGAACTACTGCAGTGCAAGGAGGGACTTTACATCTGCAGTCATTGTTACAATTACCTTAATATTTATTGTTATCATTACTGTTATTGTTAGTTACCATTATAGATATTGTTACAGTTACTGTTATTATTATTTAGTTAGTTATCAATATAGTTATTGTTACAGTTACTATTATATTTAGTTGTAGTTATTGTTAAATGTATCATTATTTATTGTTACTGTTACAGTTATAGATATTCTTAGTAATCAATATAGTTATTGTTACAGTTACTGTTACAGTAAGTTACAGTTATTACTTATTGTTAGAGTTACTGTTTTTTTTTACAGGTATAGTTATTGTTAGTTATCATTCTAGTTATTGTTACAGTTATTGTTTTTGTTACAGTTATAATTATTTTTAGCTATCAATATAGTTATTGTTACAGTTATAAATATTGCTAGTTATCCTTCTAGATATTGTTACAGTTATTGTTACTGTTATT
The DNA here is from genome assembly GCA_027422415.1 of Schizothorax lantsangensis. Taxonomy (NCBI): domain Eukaryota; kingdom Metazoa; phylum Chordata; class Actinopteri; order Cypriniformes; family Cyprinidae; genus Schizothorax; species Schizothorax lantsangensis. Next base: position 37,631,200 of record CM049840.1, read on the forward strand.
GTAGCAGTTATAGTTATTGTTACACATTACAGTTACTGTTGCAGTTATTGTTAGTTATCATTGTAGTTATTGTTACAGTTATCATTATTTATTGTACAGTTATAGTTACTGTTAGTTATCATTACACTTACTGTTACAGTTATCATTATAGTTATTGTTACAGTTATCATTATTGTTTTCATTATAGTCATTGTTAGCTATCGTTACAGTAGTCGTTATAGTCATAATTGAACGAGTTGCAGTCGTATTAACTCTCGCACTTTTGCGTTCGCTGTGGTTTGATTCGCTCACCTTTGCTCTGTGCGTTCATTGGCTGACTGTTATTGGAGATGTTCGTAACGCCAATCAAAACGTCCTCCACTCCGTCCCCATCCACATCCCACAATGCAACGGGAGGTGAGGTCACGCCTGCGAGGAAGAGCACATGTTGGCGCGCCGCAGGTTTATTTCAGGGGTTATTCGGTGGAGCGTCACTCACCCGCTGTGTCTCCGAGCTCTCTCTCCCACTGCGTCCGGAGCGGCGCCCCCTGTGGGCAGGGAATGAGAAACGCACACAGCAGCACCAGCAGAGCGGCACAGGACAGCGGCAGCAGGAACGCCGCGGATCGCATCGCCCCTCGCACCCGCGCTGCCTTCTCCTCCGCGGCTCCGCCCAGACTCCTCCCAGACCCTGCCTCATGCCCCGCCCCCTCCCGCAGCTCCTCCTCCTCATCCAACTCCTCCTCGCCCCTCAGATCGGCCACCGCCGGGTTCAGACCGTTACGAGGGTAATTCAGAACCAGATCATCGTCCTCCGTCTCATCCTCGCTGTCGGCCTGCGTCAGCGGGTCATACTCGCCCAGATCCGAGCCCTTCTTACCTACACACACACACCCGTCAACACACACACACACACACACACCTGTCAACAAACTCAGCGTCACATGATCATTGTGCAGGTAAAGTTCTTGTTAGTTATCATTACAGTTACTGTTACAGTTATTGCTATAGTAATTGTTACAGTTGTTATAGTTACTGTTACAGCTATTGTTAGTTATCATTATAGTTATTGTTAGCTATAATTAGTTATTGTTATAGTCATTTTTAGTTTTTGTTAGTTATCACTAAAGCTCAATTTGTTTGTTACAGATATCGGTTACACTTTAATGTAAGGTATCTTTGTTACACGTTACATGTATTTACAATTATAAAAATAAATTGTGCATAATTACATGCAAGTAACCCTGATCATAACCCTAACCATATAGTAAGTAATGTTGTTAATTAATATTACTCAGTACTTGCATGTATAATTATACTGTAACAAGGACACCTTAAAATAAAGTGTAACCCTGTTATCTTTAAAGTTATTGTTACTGTTACAGTTATTCTTAGTTTTCACTAAAGTTATTGTTACAGTTATCATTATAGTTATTGTTAGTTATCATTATAGATACTGTTACAGTTATTGTTATCATTATAGATATTGTTAGTTATTGTTCGTTATCATTATAGTTACTGTTACAGTTATTGTTATCATTATAGATATTGTTACAGTTATTGTTATCATTATAGTTACTGTTACAGTTATTGTTATCATTATAGATATTGTTACAGTTATTGTTATCATTATAGATATTGTTACAGTTATTGTTATCATTATAGTTACTGTTACAGTTATTGTTATCATTATAGTTACTGTTACAGTTATTGTTATCATTATAGATATTGTTACAGTTATTGTTATCATTATAGATATTGTTACAGTTATTGTTATCATTACAGTTACTGTTACAGTTATTGTTATCATTATAGTTACTGTTACAGTTATTGTTATCATTATAGTTACTGTTACAGTTATTGTTATCATTATAGATATTGTTACAGTTATTGTTATCATTATAGTTACTGTTACAGTTATTGTTATCATTATAGATATTGTTACAGTTATTGTTATCATTATAGTTACTGTTACAGTTATTGTTATCATTATAGATATTGTTACAGTTATTGTTATCATTATAGTTACTGTTACAGTTATTGTTATCATTATAGTTACTGTTACAGTTATTGTTATCATTATAGTTACTGTTACAGTTATTGTTATCATTATAGATATTGTTACAGTTATTGTTATCATTATAGTTACTGTTACAGTTATTGTTATCATTATAGTTACTGTTACAGTTATTGTTATCATTATAGTTACAGTTATTGTTATCATTATAGTTTGTTACAGTTATTGTTATCATTATAGATATTGTTACAGTTATTGTTATCATTATAGTTACTGTTACAGTTATTGTTATCATTATAGATATTGTTACAGTTATTGTTATCATTATAGTTTGTTACTTATTGTTACATTATAGTTATTGTTATCATTATAGTTACTGTTTTTATTGTTACATTATAGTTATTGTTATCATTATAGATACTGTTACAGTTATTGTTATCATTATAGATATTGTTACAGTTATTGTTATCATTATAGTTACTGTTACAGTTATTGTTATCATTATATATATTGTTACAGTTATTGTTATCATTATAGTTACTGTTACAGTTATTGTTATCATTATAGATATTGTTACAGTTATTGTTATCATTATAGTTACTGTTACAGTTATTGTTATCATTATAGATATTGTTACAGTTATTGTTATCATTATAGTTACTGTTACAGTTATTGTTATCATTATAGATATTGTTACAGTTATTGTTATCATTATAGTTACTGTTACAGTTATTGTTATCATTATAGTTACTGTTACAGTTATTGTTATCATTATAGATATTGTTACAGTTATTGTTATCATTATAGATATTGTTACAGTTATTGTTATCATTATAGATATTGTTACAGTTATTGTTATCATTATAGTTACTGTTACAGTTATTGTTATCATTATAGATTACTGTTACAGTTATTGTTATCATTATAGATATTGTTACAGTTATTGTTATCATTATAGTTACTGTTACAGTTATTGTTATCATTATAGTTACTGTTACAGTTATTGTTATCATTATAGTTACTGTTACAGTTATTGTTATCATTATAGATATTGTTACAGTTATTGTTATCATTATAGTTACTGTTACAGTTATTGTTATCATTATAGATATTGTTACAGTTATTGTTATCATTATAGATATGTTACAGTTATTGTTATCATTATAGTTACTGTTACAGTTATTGTTATCATTATAGATATTGTTACAGTTATTGTTATCATTATAGTTACTGTTACAGTTATTGTTATCATTATAGTTACTGTTACAGTTATTGTTATCATTATAGATATTGTTACAGTTATTGTTATCATTATAGATATTGTTACAGTTATTGTTATCATTATAGATATTGTTACAGTTATTGTTATCATTATAGTTACTGTTACAGTTATTGTTATCATTATAGATATTGTTACAGTTATTGTTATCATTATAGTTACTGTTACAGTTATTGTTATCATTATAGATATTGTTACAGTTATTGTTATCATTATAGATATTGTTACAGTTGTTATCATTATAGTTACTGTTACAGTTATTGTTATCATTATAGTTACAGTTATTGTTATCATTATAGTTACTGTTACAGTTATTGTTATCATTATAGATACTGTTACAGTTATTGTTATCATTATAGTTATTGTTATCATTACAGTTATTGTTACAGTTTTTGTTACATTATAGTTGGTTATTGTTATCATTATAGATATTGTTACAGTTATTGTTATCATTATAGATTTGTTAGTTGTTAGTTAGTTGTTATCATTATAGTTATTGTTACAGTTATTGTTATCATTATAGTTATTGTTACAGTTATTGTTATCATTATAGTTATTGTTACAGTTATTTTATCGTTGTTATCATTGTTACAGGTATTGTTAGGTTTCATTTTTTTGTTACAGTTATCTTTAAAGTTATCATTATAGTTATTGTTACAGTTATTGTTATCATTATAGATATTGTTACAGTTATTGTTATCATTATAGATATTGTTACAGTTATTGTTATCATTATAGATATTGTTACAGTTATTGTTATCACTATAGTTATTGTTACAGTTATTTTTATCGTTGTTATCATTGTTACAGGTATTGTTAGGTTTCATTAATTTTTGTTACAGTTATCTTTAAAGTTATCATTATAGTTACTGTTACAGTTATTGTTATCATTATAGATATTGTTACAGTTATTGTTATCATTATAGATATTGTTACAGTTATTGTTATCATTATAGTTATTGTTACAGTTATTGTTATCATTATAGATATTGTTACAGTTATTGTTATCATTATAGATATTGTTACAGTTATTGTTATCATTATAGTTATTGTTACAGTTATTGTTATCACTATAGTTATTGTTACAGTTATTTTTATCGTTGTTATCATTGTTACAGGTATTGTTAGGTTTCATTAATTTTTGTTACAGTTATCTTTAAAGTTATCATTATAGTTACTGTTACAGTCATCATTACTTATTGTTTGTTACAGTTATCTTCAAAGTTATCATTACAATTATCACTGGAATGAATAGCTTTTCCATTTGATTATTGTAAAACATAATCATTTCCAGAACAAACATGTCATTTAATTTCAATTATTCAGTCACTAAACCTGACTTTTTTAGATTTTTTTTTTATATATATATATATAAAAAATAATAATAAAAAATAAAAAACACCCCGGCAACAAAACCACTGGTCACGTGACTTTCCCGTTCACCATATGGTACTGTATTGTTTCTCGCTTGATGTACCCGGGTATTCTCGCGGTGTTGTTTAGTGTTTGTTTAACGCAGTGACCAGCAGCACTGATGATTATAGCGTGATATTATATAATCGAGCGGTTATTATATGCTGCGCTCTCGTGCTGACGCGCGCGGTTCATCTATAAACGCTCGAGTAAATATCTGATCATTATGATCAATCACTGATCAGTGTGATCAATCACTCTGATCGCGTGGAGCGTTTAAACGCATTGCAGATATAATAACGGAGCGATAATCGCATCACTGACGTCACCGAGCAAAACACAGCAGCTCTCGCGCATCCGAGCCGCCGCTTACTAATATCAATCAATCATTTGATCGTTTATTCTCTATTAATAACTGACTCACCCGGTAATTTCAGAGCGCGGGACAGAGACGCAGCCATTGCGCGCGATGTTATCAGCGACGCGACGCGACCCGGCTGCAGGCTGCTGCCGCTACAGAGCTGCAGAGGTGCATCATGGGAAGTGTAGTCTTCCCCGATGAAGGCGCGAAGGACGAGAGAGACTCAAAATAACATCCAAAACAATAGCAAACAACGTTTATTCGTTAAAAACACATGTTAAGGACTTTGTATCAGCTGCCTTGAACACATATTCTCATGCTGTGACCTTTTTATGTGATATTTCAAGGTAAAATCGCAAATACACTACGTCAAAAGTGTTTGAACAGTAAGATTTTAGTGTTTTTTAGAGACGTCTCTTCTGCTCACCAAGCCTGCATTTATTTGATCCAAATAAGCAGCAATATTGTGAAATATTATTACTATTTAAAACAGCTGTTTTCTATGTGAATATGTGTTAAACTGTAATTTATTTCTGTGATCAAAGCTGTATTTTCAGCATCATTACTCCAGTCTTCAGTGTCACATGATCTTCAGAAATCATGATAATATGCTGATTTTATTATTATTATCAATATTTAATATTTAATATAGTTGAGTACATTTTTCAGGATTCTTTGATGAATAGAAAGATCCAAAGATCAGCGTTTATCTGAAATAAATAGCTTTTGTAACATTATAACCTATACCATTCAAAAGCTTGGAGCCTGTATAATTATTATCATTTTTATTTTATTTTAATTGGGGGGGGGGGGTGATAGAAATTAATACTTTTATTTAGCAAGGATGCTTTAAATTGATCAAAAAGCGATGAAAAAGACATTTATAATGTTACAAAAGCTATTTATTTCAGATAAACGCTGATCTTTGGATCTTTCTATTCATCAAACAAACCTGAAAAATGTGCTCAACTGTATTAAATATTGATAATAATAATAAAAACAGCATATTATTATGATTTCTGAAGATCATGTGACACTGAAGACTGCAGTAATACAGCTTTGATCACAGAAATACATTACAGTTTAACACATATTCACAGAAAACAGCTGTTTTAAACAGTAAAAATATTATATTTTAAAATGAGTAAAATTAGTTTTTTCACTGCCCATTTACATTTGTGAATAAACAATATATAATGAGTAAATTCACAATATATTTTGAAATCAACTTATACTTGAGTATAAAAAGATAAAGCATCCTTTTCTTTGAGTTGCAATTCAATATTAGTGCTTTGTTTAACAAAAAATAAAAAATCACACCAAAATATTTGTGTATAAATCATAAAATAAATGGACAATACTCAGTTTCCTCTTTCCAGAAAACACACTTCAAGTCAGTGTCTGTAATATGAACACTCTTGTATGATACGTCTCTAATTGTATTTGTGATCAAACACGTCTGGAGATCGAAGGTCTCGTTCCAGCACAATATTAGGGCTGTAATACCATCTTATGAACGGATATGATTTTGTATCCACTTCATTTTAAAAATAGTGTTGATGTTTCTAAATCAAGTACATGTAGTCCACCTTGTTAAGTGCATTACAAGTATTTTTAATTCAAATAATGGTGTTTATTTTTCCAAATTATTGATATATACATGTATTTTTCTCATTAATGATGTTTTTTGGGATATCTATAGCCACTGCGGTATAAACTATTTTGATGATCAAACTCTCCCGTTTAAAGAAAGGTCTCTCGTCAGCCAAATGTCACATTTCTTATGAATTGTCATTAATTATTGGGTTATAATTCAGATTTGAATCAGTCGTTTGATTTTTTAAAACAGGGACTTTATTGTCATCATTATTATGTCCCAAAACACATTCAGCTAAATATTGTTTAATACCAATATTGACCAAAATTCCTGCATTTCAGGCCCCAGATTGAAAAAAGCTTATAATAATAGTTAATTTAATAAGGCAAATTTTTCATTAAATGAAAACCTTTTAAACAATTAGACAAATTTAACCACATTTTAAACCGGTGTATTACACTATTATCTAAATAAACCGCTACATCGTTATTTTTATTATTTAAAGGGATAGTTCACCCCAAAATGAAAATACTCTGGAAGTCAATGGTGCCCCAGAACTGCTGTTTCCCTCATTCTTCAGAATATAACAGAACTTGTGCTGCGTCCCAATTCACATGCTACCCGTCCTAAACATTATTAGAAAATACAATTAGTATGTCCCAAATCATAGAAACCTATGTTTAAAAAAAGTATGCCAAAGAGACCCGGATGGTCTACTACTTCCGGTTAGAATTCGATGTGCAGATCGACGCGGTGGACGAGGATTCGATTAGAACTACAAACACGCAAAGAAAGTGTTAAAAACTACAAACATGGCGGATATCCGCGACCAACGGACAGATAGAGAAAGGGATTTGAGTGATAAATAATCAGTGTCTAACCTGATGAAAAAATATTTATTTAATGTTATCCACGTTATATTTCATCTGCAGCAACACTGTGAACTTTTATAATGATACGTTTGGTGTTTAACTTTGAAATGCATCATTATGCAACACATGAGCAGAGTTCTCAGCATGAAAGACCCGCGATGTGCTGCTTTATTTCTCTCCAATACGGTAAGAAATCAAATTAAACGAAATGTGGATGATGTTAACTGTGATAAGATGATTGACAGCAGTTTAAACAGGATGCTCGTAACTAAGCAACAGAGCGTGATGAGATGATTGACAGCGTTAAGATGCTCGTAGCAGCTAAGAAGCAGCTGAGGAAGTAGTACGTCCCAAAGCTTGCCTACTATTCTGCTGCATACTCAAAAGCACATAACTTTAGTACGTACTATAAGTAGGTCATACTGTAACTGCTCCTTCAAGTCTATTTTTGGTACCGTGTTTAGGGTGTTTCGGGGCAGATCCTGGTTCTGCTCGGCATCTCACTAAGTAGGTGAGTCACCTCGCAGACGGACCTGAGCCCTTTCAAAAATTCTTCTCGCGAGTTTGGGCGAGGACACAGGCGTCACCCCGCGTCGTTATTTTCCTTACTCATCAGTTTAAGGCATGAAGGACTGACCCTCGCGCTCGCGCTCCTCTTCCCGCGCGCCCGGCTGCTCCGCGACGGTGAGGCGCGAGCGGTGCTCCTTCAGTCCTCAGCGGGGGGTCGATCAGACCCAGCACGCGCTTCACACACACACACACCTCCACACGAGACCGCCGGAGTGTGTGAGACGAGAAAGAGATGGATTCGCGGCTCGCGCGGGGACTTCGGCCGGTGCATTGTGGGATAGGCCGTGACGTCACCGCGTCTCGCTCTCTCACTCATAAAGTTAAAGAAGTTACAGGTAAAGTTATTAATTTGATTTAGACAAAAATGGTCTAATAATAACTAATAAACGGTCTAATAAACATTGCATTATTTAAAATAGAGCTTAAACATTACATTAAATATCTAAGAAATAAAAAAGGAAGTATATAATAGAAATGTCTTGTAAGTTATCCTGTAGTTTCTTTCTAATAATGTGTATTATTTATTTATTGTTACATACGTATATAAATGGTGCTCTGCATGTAATGTCACCTCTTTGTACGTAAAGTTGATATTTTCTGTACTAAAATGTGTATTATTATTGTTTTGATCTACGGCTCTCGCGTTTTCTCGTGTATTTTGACCCTTTCCGCTCTCCGTCACGCACCGCTTCGCCCCGCCCATATGTACGTAACGCGCATGCGTGCTACGCTCCCCACAGAATCCACACAAGCGCAGATATGGCGGATCTCTCTCTGGATGAAGTGATTCGTCGCCGTAGTTTTAACTCTAGAGGAGTCAGTAAGAGGTAAATCTGGTCAGATTCTTTTAACGGCATTGATTTATACCGCTGGGGCGTTTTAGCGTTATTCTGTCGTTATAAACGCAGTCGTGGTGCTGAGCGCGAGGTCCCGCCTTCTCTCGCCGCTGATTGGTTATACGGCCGTTTGAGTCGCGCGCAGCGCTTACGCTCGCCTTCTCATTGGCTGACGCGCGTGATTCATGGCGCATTTTAGCTCGCGGCTGCTTTTACAAACAAACCTCGTACATTACATTAATTTAATTTCTGCGTATCTTTCGCATTATCTACACGCGCTAGAGCGCGTAACGCAGCTGTTTGTTATTAACACGCGAGTTCCTGCAGAGATTGATCGATGTATCGACCGATATCCGTGAGAGACTACAAATGCGTTTGATTCACAGTAAAGCAGTGTTTACACTGAAGAATGTATATGTTACCTGTGCGTACATATTCCCTTTTTAATGAGGGTTTATTTTTATGTCTTGTTTAAGGGCCATTCTTCAGAATTGGCCCAAAGTCAGAGTTGGAAACGTCTTGAAAAAAATGTATTTTACCAAAAAAAAAAAAAAAAAAGTATATATGCAAATTGTATAATATCCAAGGTACATATTTCTAGTAATTGTGAAGTTAATAATAGTTTAATTACAAGGGATATATTAACGTATTAAGATTTTGCTTGCATCTAGATTGTGAATATATATTTTTTGCTATTTTATTAATTTTTTTTCAGAGGTGAATCAATAACAATTACATTTTTAACAATATTTCAAGTGTAATTTATTTTGAATCCAATTTTTCTTGGTAAAAGGCAAATCGTTGATCATACTGATTTCAAAGCTAAGGATTCGTTAGTTTGAACCAAGAATCATAACATCTTAGCTGATAATTCAGTAAACTTGATTTTTGACATAAAAAATCGTGGTAGTGACCACATCGCATTACAGAATTTGAAATTGCATACTGAAACGCTACTAAAATGCATAACTGTACTAAAATGTAGCTTATTTCCCTCAAATAAAGATTTATGTGTCACATGAGGACATGCTTCGGTCGTGACAATTCTTTGGGATAACTCCCAAAAAACCAAACAATTCACTACCGAAACTCCACCGAACGCTTCGGTAGTGACAATATTAGGTGTTTTTGAACCTAGATCAAAGATGCTAATCAGCACATGGTTAGCTAGCACGGTTCTGAACAATGGTACACGCATAAAAACTAAATGTTACGGAGTAACTCCCAAAAAAGTGCTTAATTGCAGAAAGAAATGTTCGGTAGTGACGTTCCTTAAAGTTACACACAGATTTTCAGACTTTTTCTCGTTTAATTAGTGGAAATTTCTCTGTTTTCTATACAACACTGAACCACAATTTCTGTAAAGAAATATACACACTATTTTTAATTATCACGTCATTTTTTAAATGACAAGCCCTTTGATTTATTTGGTTACTTCAGTGAAAAAACATCAAATGTGAAATGTAACGCAGGGAATTCTGGGAATCCCAATTTACGATTTTTCACTGTAAATTATATATTTTTTCACTTCAAAAACTATACTAACGTAAAATAACATGTAATGTACAATGCAGCTTATCACCGTATCAGTATAAGTCTATATGAGTATAAAGTTCATTTTAATTCGAATTGGAGTTCTGTTGGTCATTGGTTTGTATCTCTGCTGTTGTCTGTCCCACAGGCCCATATATGGCAGAGGGGCGGGGTCAGTGGGCAGGACCTTCGATGCCCGTCAGATGATTGGCAGCAGTGATGTCAGGCAGCGGCTGGGAGTGGGCGGAGCTACTGGAGGTAAGTGCCCTGAGGTTGCCGCTAGCTCTGGTCTATTCTGGGTTCTGTCGTGTTGTTCATCGCTCTGTCCGTGCAGCGTTTCAGGTGAAGGATGCTCGAGAGAAGCTGGGACAGAAGGACGCTCGGTTCCGGATCCGCGGTGGAGGGGGAGGAGCCGGAGCCGTTCAGGACGCCCGACAGCTGATAAACTCGCGCAAACGGCAGCAGACTCCGCCTCCGAGCGCCACGCCCGCCAAACCCGTGGGAATCCCTCACATACATATCCACAACACCGGCCCCGTCTCTGCCGGGCCCCGGCCCCTGAGCGCCAGGATGGGCGTGGCCCTGCAGCTGGGGGGCGGGATCACGAAAGTAGTGGATGCGCGTGATAGGCTGAGCTTAAAGAGGAGCATCCCGACGGCGTCCAATCAGAGCACAGCGCCTCTGAAGATCACCAAAACCATCCAGGTGAGTAGATGAGCGACGGTTATTACCACGACTCTGACTCTGAACACCAGTGACACTGTGTGTGTGTGTGTGTGTGTGTGTGTGTGTGTAGCAGAGGCCTGTGGGAATGACCAGCGGGATCCGCATCAATGTTCCCAGTGGAGCCGCTCCGGTGAGACAGATAACACACTATTGATCCATTAATGAATCTATTAGTAATGAGTGTCCATAACTAAACATCCCATAATGTCTGACTGTAGGTCATGTCTGCTGCTGCTGAGGAAGAGGAAGAGGATGGAGCTGTGATTCCCAACAAACAGATGAAGATCACTACAGCCAACTACCTGCAGACACGAGTGAGAAACTCACACACACACTCACACACACACACACAGAACTTGTGTAAGATGATCTGGTTCTGCTGTAGACCCTCTTCTGTTGGAAACAGCAGAACCAGATCATCTGCAAACAGTCATGTAGTGTGAGGCCAGGTGCTGCTGATTGGTCCAGGACTTTCACCAATTCATGAACGTAGATATTGAAGCGGGTCGGTGATAGTGGACAGCCCTGCCTCACACCTCGCCCTTGAGGGAAGAACTCAGTCTGTTTATTGCTGATTTTGATTGCACATTGATTATTTCAATACATGGTTCTTGATGCTGTATGTTTTGCCCCCTATACCAGTTTCTGAAAGATTCGATAGTAGACCTTGGTGTCAAACTGAATCAAAGGCCTTCTGGAAATCTACAAAGTGTTTGTTTTGATTGACGTATTTGTCAGTCAAGGTACGTAGTGTGAAGACACGGTCTGATATTTGGGTTATGATGTAATTTGAGCCTTGTGTTGATAATGCTGCAGAACAGCTTCCCCAGACTCCTGCTCACACAGACGCCTCTGTAATAGTTTGGATCTGACTTATCTCTTATCAAAGTGGGTGTTATGAGTCCAGGATTCAGGGAAATGAGCAACACTCAGAACCCAGTTGAACAGTTTTAATAGGGCCAATCTTAATTTGAGCATTTCGTTGAGGATGCCATCTGGTCCACTTGTTTTTTTGTATTTTAGGGCCTGCATTTTATCAGTCAGTTCATTTTCTGTAATGGGGCAGTCTAATGGGTTTTGATATTTAACAGTTGTATGTTCTCTCTCTCTCTCTCTCTCTCTGTAGGCGGGGCCCGTCTCTCTCTCGACTCCCATCACTAAGGTGGTGAAGAACGACTCTTACACTCCTCCTTCAGTCTCAGTGCCGCCCGCTCGCCCCCCCACACAGAGCCTACAGCCCGTCTGCAGAACCACCGTCAGCACACAACAGACCAGCGGAGACCCCAGCGGCCCCACACACACACCTGCACAGGTACGTACACACACACACACACACACACACAGAAAGGGTACTGTAACACACAGACACTGTAACACTGGTCGAGAAACAGCAGCAGTTAATGTTCTGCCTGTCACGAGCGCTGTATCTTCTGGAAACAAGTCTCTCTGGACTGTAAGTCACAGCAGAGAGAGAAAAACACACTCACACTCTGTTATTACATTCACAAATCTAAAATACCACATTATCAGTACTACAAATGTGTGTTTAGTTCCTCGCACTCCACAACATGTCCTTTACATTCAACAGGCCTGTACAGCTAACCTCTCTCTCTCTGTGTGTGTGTGTGTGTGTGTGTGTGTGTATCAGCCTAACTTCAGTCCTCTGGAGGGCACAAAGATCACGGTCAACAACCTTCATCCTCGAGTGACGGAGGAGGATATAGTGGTGAGTTCAGGCCTGCGGCTCGTCACACACTCGCTCCTCTGACTCTGTGTTTACTCGGTGTGTGTGTTTAATCTGTGTGTGTGTGTGTGTGTGTGTGTGTGCAGGAGCTGTTCTGTGTGTGCGGTGCGCTGAAGCGGGCGCGGCTGGTGAAGGTGGGCGTCGCCGAGGTGGTGTTTGTGCGCAAGGAGGATGCAGTCAATGCCTACAGGAAGTACAACAACCGCTGCCTGGACGGTGAGACACTCTCTCTCACACACACACACACTCACTCACACACACTCATACATCTCTCCACAGACACACACACTTCACTCACTCACTCTCTCACAGATCACTCACTCTCTATGGTTTGTTATCACTCACTCACTCATAGGACAATATTTGTAAATCTCACTCACTCACTCACTCACTCACTCACTCACAGAATCTGAGGGAGCAAAAAAATCTAAATATTGAGAAACTCTCTCATCATCTTTAAACTCACTCACAGTTGTCACACACACTCAAATCACTCACTCACAGAAGTTCTTACTCACTCACAGCAATGCATATTACTAATCAATAATTAAGTTTTGATATATTTACGGTAGGAAATTTACAAAATATCTTCATGGAACATGATCTTAATATCCTAATGATTTTTGGCATAAAAGAAAAATGTATAATTTTGACCCATACAATGTATTGTTGTCTATTGCTACAAATATAGCTGTGTTACTTATGACTGCTTTTGTGCTGCAGGGACACAGATATTGTTTTCTGTCTGTTCTAAGTATTTTCTGAATTATGAAGTGACACAAAATCCCTCTGTAAAAACATTTGAGACTAATATGTCAACAAAAAAAACAAGATTTCATCCAGTGTTCAGATCTTTGTATTAGAAATGTATACAAATTAGCGCATATTTTATCAAATAATGCCTCATTTGCATATTTAAACCTAACATTTTAGAAACCTTGTAATGCAAAGATTTGTACCCTATTCACCTGCAGTGACTCGTCTTTTAAAGTACAATACTCCAGTAGATGTGCTCGACTACTAGGGCTGGGTTTTTACACATTTCACGATTAGATTCAGTATCGATTATTTTGGATATATATCAGGTACAGTACATGCAAATGTTCTCAAGGAAAAAAAATCTCTCAACTAATGCGGTAAAATACACATGAGAGTCAGTTACATTACTATAATATTGAAGGTTAAAATGGACTGATTTGTTAAAATTACACGTTTTTAAAATAAAGTTACAATTACATAATAATATTTCTACTTCAATTCGGTTTTTTTATATATATATATATAAATAAACAATGGTGGCTGTCATAACTTATTATAATTTTTTTTGTGTATGGATTTATTCAAACATAAATTAAACATTGAAGAACGGTAACATTTATAATGAATATGTTATATGGTGCATATATTTAGCAAAATGCCCCTCTCTACAGCTTATTTTTCTATCTGGCTAATGAGTTTATGGTCACGAATATGTTTTTCTGAGGTAGCTAAATGTGACATTACTGTTTACAAGACGTTATATTGATGTCTTTGCGCGGCTGAAACACTGATCGAGCGATTACTCGAGACAGGATACGGATTGTAAAGTTGTACTCTTTCTTTTAGCTTCCCTTCGGATGTTTAGTCATGTTTATTTTGTGCTATAACTAGTAGTAAAGCGGAGGTGATGATCAGG
>CM049840.1:37653301-37737657 GCA_027422415.1 Schizothorax lantsangensis
ATACCCACAATCCCCTGCACCTGCTGACTCCACATACCCACAATCCCCTGCACCCGCTGACTCCACATACCCACAATCCCCTGCACCCGCTGACTCCACATACCCACAATCCCCTGCACCCGCTGACTCCACATACCCACAATGCCCTGCACCTGCTGACTCCACATACCCACAATCCCCTGCACCTGCTGACTCCACATGTAAAATAAAATATACATAAAATAAATGACATTCACTTACTTATTCTGAAAATGTCTTTATGGTCCTACAACTAAATTTAAAATACAATAGAACAAGATTTTGCATCCGTTTCATGAACGAAGCAGTAAAAGTAATCAACATGTATTATGATATTTTACTCTACAATAATCTTATGTCAGTAAAAGATTTTCTGCATTAAATGTGTGTTAGATTTTAGCTGTTTCTCCGCTCCCTCTTCAACCCCACTGTGGTGCCCTTGAGAAAGACCCTTAACTAGGTGTGTATCTGTGTGAAAGTGAACAGACATTTCTGATAAAGACGGGTAGTCTTTTAGAGAATGTCCCCTGAATAGATAAAGGGTACCAATGAAAATTACACAAATAAATACTAGACAAGGAACAAGAGATTTTTTGAATGTCATAAGGCCAAAATTACCTTGAATTACACAGTATAAAGTTGGCCACCACCCCTCATATTGAATTTCACCATTAAGGCATTTGACATGATTCTGTGAAAGAAATTACTCAGGATTACTTCACCTCTATAAAATGTCCACATAAGGTCAATATTACAATTAACAATAATGTGCAGCGTGGCAATTGCATGCAATGTTAAAACATACACTTTCACAACCACTATCATGTAAAAAATGCTCTGAACTATGTCCCTATCCATATCCACAGTTTTTGTAACAAGTAATGACTGTCATTCATGGCTTACACTGAAATTGTTTCGATTTCTTGTTTTCAGTCTGTTTTATACATTTATAATATAGAAATATATGTATTGTAATGTACGGAAAACGGGTCGAATAATGACTAAAAGCAGTGGCTTCACAATCACTTAACCACACAGGACACTTTGTGAATATAATTTGACATTAATCAAGATGTGAATACAAATGGTCGTGTTTTTTATAAAGATTTCCGTGCTTTTGTTTTATTTTTTAGTAAGGGTGCTTGACTAGACGTGATGGACGTCTTTTCACAACCTCGTAAAAACTACTTGTGGGACTTTAATTTTTGCAGCATTAACCAAGGTGTAAGCACAAATGCTTTTGCATATTTCATAAGGATTTCATAGAGGGTCATGATGGACTATAAATGCACGTGTAAAAGACATCACCTACTGGACGTCGTCTCACAACTGAATCGCAACAGGGTATATATTGAACTACATGTAGCTAAAAGTCAAAGTAACAATTATACATGCAACCCCAGACAACTAGACACAAACGTATCTGAATGCATTTTTAGAAAATGTTCTGTATTACATATTTTTACATATTTATGTCGTCCTACCGCGACTATTTTTGGCCAGGGACACGACGTTGCCGTCGGACCAATGTTTGCTGGGTACTGCATGTCCGCCAAGAGAAAATAAATAATTAGCCTATAAAAAATTACCAACTGATTATCAGCACACAACTATTGATCCACGACATCGCAGTTACTTACTGGCAACGTCACAAAAATACCTTTCACTTTTTCTTTGTTGCCACGACGTAACTTTGGTCACCAGATTACGTTGCAGTTATGTAAAGGCTAGAAGGGATACGTATGGCGCTACTGAACATGCGCACATCAATACAGCGTAATTTTTGTCACACTGTACAACAATAGTTACTATTTTTTCATTCCTGTAAAGGGTAGGTTTAGGTGTAGATGTTAATAAAACACGATCTAATAAGTATACAATTAATTTCATTGTTCATTTCCGGTCGGAGATGTATCCGTTCTAGCCACAACCGTGTATATTGATTTGTCCAGCAGGGGCGGTAACGCATTGTGTATGGGTTTGTGCACTTTTAAAAGGCTGTGAAGAAGAAGCATTGTGTGCGCGCTATCGCCATGCTGGTGTGTATGTCTCATAGACTGTAAAAAAGATGGATGACATCTCTGCTTCCTTCCACTACAGAAAAGTGAAGCTAAGGCATCTCAGTATGGCCGTTACCATCTTGCGAAAATTACGTCATTTAGAGCCAGAGTCTGCGCAGTAGAGATTCGTTTGGAGCCCGAGTCAGCGCAGTAGAGATTCGTTTGGAGCCTGAGTCTGCGCAGTAGAGATTCGTTTGGAGCCCGAGTCTGCGCAGTAGAGATTCGTTTGGAGCCCGAGTCTGCGCAGTAGAGATTCGTTTGGAGCCCGAGTCTGCGCAGTAGAGATTCGTTTAGAGCCAGAGTCTGCGCAGTAGAGATTCGTTTGGAGCCCGAGTCTGCGCAGTAGAGATTCGTTTGGAGCCCGAGTCTGCGCAGTAGAGATTCGTTTGGAGCCCGAGTCTGCGCAGTAGAGATTCGTTTGGAGCCCGAGTCTGCGCAGTAGAGATTCGTTTGGAGCCAGAGTCAGCGCAGTAGAGATTCGTTTGGAGTCTGAGTCTGCGCGGTAGAGATTCGTTTGGAGCCTGAGTCTGCGCGGTAGAGATTCGTTTGGAGCCCGAGTCTGCGCAGTAGAGATTCGTTTGGAGCCCGAGTCTGCGCAGTAGAGATTCGTTTGGAGCCCGAGTCTGCGCAGTAGAGATTCGTTTAGAGCCAGAGTCTGCGCAGTAGAGATTCGTTTAGAGCCAGAGTCTGCGCAGTAGAGATTCGTTTGGAGCCCGAGTCTGCGCAGTAGAGATTAGTTTTGAGCCCGAGTCTGCGCAGTAGAGATTCGTTTGGAGCCCGAGTCTGCGCAGTAGAGATTCGTTTGGAGCCCGAGTCTGCGCAGTAGAGATTCGTTTGGAGCCCGAGTCTGCGCAGTAGAGATTCGTTTGGAGCCCGAGTCTGCGCAGTAGAGATTCGTTTGGAGCCCGAGTCTGCGCAGTAGAGATTCGTTTGGAGCCAGAGTCTGCGCAGTAGAGATTCGTTTGGAGCCCGAGTCTGCGCAGTAGAGATTCGTTTGGAGCCCGAGTCTGCTCAGTAGAGATTCGTTTAGAGCCAGAGTCTGCGCAGTAGAGATTCGTTTGGAGCCCGAGTCTGCGCAGTAGAGATTCGTTTGGAGCCCGAGTCAGCGCAGTAGAGATTCGTTTGGAGCCCGAGTCTGCGCAGTAGAGATTCGTTTGGAGCCCGAGTCTGCGCAGTAGAGATTCGTTTAGAGCCAGAGTCTGCGCAGTAGAGATTCGTTTAGAGCCAGAGTCTGCGCAGTAGAGATTCGTTTGGAGCCCGAGTCTGCGCAGTAGAGATTCGTTTGGAGCCCGAGTCTGCGCAGTAGAGATTCGTTTGGAGCCCGAGTCTGCGCAGTAGAGATTCGTTTGGAGCCCGAGTCTGCGCAGTAGAGATTCGTTTAGAGCCAGAGTCTGCGCAGTAGAGATTCGTTTGGAGCCCGAGTCTGCGCAGTAGAGATTCGTTTGGAGCCCGAGTCTGCGCAGTAGAGATTCGTTTGGAGCCCGAGTCTGCGCAGTAGAGATTCGTTTGGAGCCAGAGTCTGCGCAGTAGAGATTCTTTTGGAGCCAGAGTCTGCGCAGTAGAGATTCGTTTGGAGCCCGAGTCTGCGCAGTAGAGATTCGTTTGGAGCCCGAGTCAGCGCAGTAGAGATTCGTTTGGAGCCCGAGTCAGCGCAGTAGAGATTCGTTTGGAGCCAGAGTCTGCGCAGTAGAGATTAGTTTAGAGCCAGAGTCTGCGCAGTAGAGATTCGTTTGGAGCCCGAGTCTGCGCAGTAGAGATTCGTTTAGAGCCAGAGTCTGCGCAGTAGAGATTCGTTTGGAGCCCGAGTCTGCGCAGTAGAGATTCGTTTGGAGCCCGAGTCTGCACAGTAGAGATTCGTTTAGAGCCAGAGTCTGCGCAGTAGAGATTCGTTTGGAGCCCGAGTCTGCGCAGTAGAGATTTGTTTAGAGCCAGAGTCTGCGCAGTAGAGATTCGTTTGGAGCCCGAGTCTGCGCAGTAGAGATTCGTTTGGAGCCCGAGTCTGCGCAGTAGAGATTCGTTTGGAGCCCGAGTCTGCGCAGTAGAGATTCGTTTAGAGCCAGAGTCTGCGCAGTAGAGATTCGTTTGGAGCCCGAGTCTGCGCAGTAGAGATTCGTTTGGAGCCAGAGTCTGCGCAGTAGAGATTCGTTTGGAGCCCGAGTCTGCGCAGTAGAGATTCGTTTAGAGCCAGAGTCTGCGCAGTAGAGATTCGTTTAGAGCCAGAGTCTGCGCAGTAGAGATTCGTTTGGAGCCCGAGTCTGCGCAGTAGAGATTTGTTTAGAGCCAGAGTCTGCGCAGTAGAGATTCGTTTGGAGCCCGAGTCTGCGCAGTAGAGATTCGTTTGGAGCCCGAGTCTGCGCAGTAGAGATTCGTTTAGAGCCCGAGTCTGCGCAGTAGAGATTCGTTTAGAGCCCGAGTCTGCGCAGTAGAGATTCGTTTGGAGCCCGAGTCTGCGCAGTAGAGATTCGTTTGGAGCCCGAGTCTGCGCAGTAGAGATTCGTTTAGAGCCAGAGTCTGCGCAGTAGAGATTCGTTTGGAGCCCGAGTCTGCGCAGTAGAGATTCGTTTGGAGCCCGAGTCTGCGCAGTAGAGATTCGTTTAGAGCCCGAGTCTGCGCAGTAGAGATTCGTTTGGAGCCCGAGTCTGCGCAGTAGAGATTCGTTTGGAGCCCGAGTCTGCGCAGTAGAGATTCGTTTGGAGCCCGAGTCTGCGCAGTAGAGATTCGTTTAGAGCCAGAGTCTGCGCAGTAGAGATTCGTTTGGAGCCCGAGTCTGCGCAGTAGAGATTCGTTTGGAGCCCGAGTCTGCGCAGTAGAGATTCGTTTGGAGCCCGAGTCTGCGCAGTAGAGATTCGTTTGGAGCCCGAGTCTGCGCAGTAGAGATTCGTTTGGAGCCCGAGTCTGCGCAGTAGAGATTCGTTTGGAGCCAGAGTCTGCGCAGTAGAGATTCGTTTGGAGCCCGAGTCTGCGCAGTAGAGATTCGTTTAGAGCCCGAGTCTGCGCAGTAGAGATTCGTTTAGAGCCCGAGTCTGCGCAGTAGAGATTAGTTTAGAGCCCGAGTCTGCGCAGTAGAGATTAGTTTAGAGCCCGAGTCTGCGCAGTAGAGATTAGTTTAGAGCCCGAGTCTGAGCAGTAGAGATTAGTTTGGAGCCAGAGTCTGCGCAGTAGAGATTCGTTTGGAGCCTGAGTCTGTGCAGTAGAGATTTGTTTGGAGCCCGAGTCTGCGCAGTAGAGACGTGAGGTGGAGCCGCGGAATCAAACTCCCGCCCAAACTCCCGCAGACCCAATCAGACGAAACTGGACATGTGTAAATGCATCTGGTTGTTGAAACCACATATGTGAATTTTACTCCTCCCAAAATATTAAAATAATAAACGTGTGAGACCGTGTGGCTATATGACATTTTAGTCAGATATGACTGCGCTACTGCACCACGCATCGCCGCGGGCGAGTAGCTGAGCATCTCTTCAGCAAGCAGACGCACAAACTGCCGCGAATGAAACTGAAAGTAAGACGCCGATGATCATCTTCATTAAAAGTATAAGACAAACTTATCTTTCCAGTGCTGATGCCGCACGCGCTCCTATTGCGGTCTTTGATCTTGAAATGAGCTGATAATTAATAAAATGCAGCGCTTTTGATTTCGTTGACCTGAACTTCGTTAAATTGAAATATAGCGCGGGAATTGAAGATCTGATTTATATCTGCTTTGTGAAGACACATTTATGTGGCCAAGTGTAAATGGAAACGTTTTAACAAATCAGATAGATATCCGATCAGAGAAAACACATGAAATGCAGGTGTAAACAGACCCATTCATAATCTATGACAAAAATACTATTATAAACATGGTTAGTGGATAGTTTAGCAGCAAAAGTTATTCTAGAAAAATCATGAGTGCACAATTTTATAAAATCTAAACATTTAGTGAAATAACATTATTTAGTGGGGAACAAATAATAGTGAATATGTTTAGGACTAAATCTAGTAAAATGTTACACATTGCTATTTGCATTGTTGTAAAATACATTAATGAAAACAAGTAAATGTATTTATATGAAGCAGCTGATGGTCACTAAACTGTCCCAGTGTCAGTACGCTCTGCCTCTGCTTGTTCCTGATCCATTCACACAACAGATTGAGTTTCCTCTCTGGACATTCAGACAAATCCACAAGAGCTGGAAGATCAGAAACACCAACAATCAGATCATCAGTCAAACCCAGCCGATCTACAAGACAGAAACTCCAATGGTGTTTTTCTTCAGGTTTGGCTCTGTGTCTTCATCCAAGTCTCAGCTGATGAACAGTCTGATCAATGAGAAACACAACACATTCTTCCACAGACACTGCCCAGGCAGCAGCAGATCCAGAGAACTGATGGATGGAGTGGTGGAGATCACCTGGTTCTGCCCGTCTGGAATCATATAAGGATAAATTCACTTCAGGAAAAGGGCTACCAAGCCACTTCTGAACCAGAGACAACATCAGAAGCATCTTACCTGGGCCGTGGAGAAAAAGAACTGGACTGTTGCTCAGTGGTCCAAAGTCCTCTTTTCAGATGAAAGTATATTTTGCATTTTATTTGGAAATCAAGGTCCCAGAGTCTGGAGGAAGAGTGGAGAGGCACATAATCCATGTTGCTTGAAGTCCAGTGTGAAGTTTCCACAGTCAGTGATGATTTGGGCTGCCATGTCATCTGCTGGTGTTGGTCCACTGTGTTTTCTGAAGTCCACAGTCAACGCAGCCATCTACCAGGAAATTTTAGAGCACTTCATGCTTCCTTCTGCTGACAAGCTTTATGGAGATGCTGATTTCATTTTCCAGCAGGACTTGGCACCTGCCCACACTGCCAAAAGTACCAAAAGCTGGTTCAATGACCATGGTGTTACTGTGCTTGATTGGCCAGCAAACTCGCCTGACCTGAACCCCATAGAGAATCTATGGGGTATTGTCAAGAGGACGATGAGAGACACCAGACCCAACAATGCAGATGAGCTGAAGGCCACTGTCAAAGAAACCTGGGCTTCCATACCACCTCAGCAGTGCCACAAACTGATCACCTCCATGCCATGCCGAATTGAGGCAGTAATTAAAGCAAAAGGAGCCCCTACCAAGTATTGAGTACATATCCAGTAAATGAACATACTTTCCAGAAGGCCAACAATTCACTAAAAATGTTTTTTTTATTGGTCTTATGAAGTATTCTAATTTGTTGAGATAGTGAATTGGTGGGTTTTTGTTAAATGTGAGCCTAAATCATCACAATTAAAAGAACCAAAGACTTAAACTACTTCAGTCTGTGTGCATTGAATTTATTTAATACATGAGTTTCACAATTTGAGTTGAATTACTGAAATAAATGAACTTTTCCACGACATTCTAATTTATTGAGATGCACCTGTATGTATATATATATATATATATATATATATATCAAATAAAAGCTCTTAATGAGCTCTTTCTACTGGCAAAAGTACTGTCATCCATGAGTGTACAAATTGTTATTATAAACAATTGAAATCAATACACAAAGCCAGATCAAACTGGTAACATTTTTGTTTTGGCCCTCCTGTAAAGTTGGTGAAATGTCACTTACGCCCTTCTGGTTCTCACCCCTCGATATAGATTATATTGAAAAGAAGTGTAATAAAGTACTTAACCTAATGAGGTGTTTAGTAGGACAAGATTGGGGAGCAAATAAACAATCAATGATGGAAATATACTATGCATTACTTCGCTCTATATTAGATTATGGATGCAATGTATATGGGTCTGCTTCAAAATCATTGCTTAAGTAATTGGATGTTATTCAGTATTAAGATGCATTCTAGGAGCTGCTAAAACAACACCAGCAGCAGTAGCTAGAGCTTTCAGAAATGCCTTTAAGTTTATGGCATCAAAAATGATCTATGGCATATTATATTAATTTAAAAGGATAAGAATCATCTGGCTCAGAAAGCATTGGAAGAAAGTTGGGAGACTAAACGTGGGATTTGCATGGAAGGCACAGGAATGGGCGAAAGAAATGAAAATGGATTTGGAAATATTTGCACCAACTGCATTAATATCTCCAATTCCACCTTGATTTTTAAGTGAGCCACAAATTGATTTCACAATACATAACAGAATGCAAAAAGGAGAGATTGAAGGTGAAATTAAATATAATACACTACAATATATTAATACTGTTTATTCTGAATTTATTCAGATGTATCTAAAAACCCAGAGACAGGGCGAACGGGTGCAGCATTTAATGTACCACAATTTAAAAGTGGGAATAAAGGTAGAATAACTGATGCAACATCAGTATATACGGCAGAATTAGTCACCATTCAGACGGCAAACTCAGAAAAGGAAGCTTTAATTTGTTCAGATTCAATGGCATCCCTTTCAAGCTTGAAAACCTTTCAGTCGTGTAGGAAAGATATACTGATAGAGATATTGGTTATTTTATATAGAATAAGTCAAATGGGAAGTGTAGTGCAGTTTTTATGGGTACCAGCACATGTAGGGATACAAAGACAAAATGGCTAAAGAGGCAATTAAAATGGATAATATTAGCGTAGCGGTCACTTTAAGCAGGGCAGAAGGAAAGTGATTGTGATTAAGCAAGTTTGTTGGAGTAAATGGCAGAACTACTGGAACTCGTGTAAAAAAGGAAGACATTTTTATAGAATACAAAGTAACATAAAACAGGGTTAAATTAATCATTAAATAGGAAGGACATTAAGAATGGGTCATACTAATCTTAATGCAACACTTCATATAATCGGAAAACATAATTCTGGTTTATGTAATGCATGTCAGGAAATGGAAACATGTTTTGATTAGATGTAAAAAAAAATATGAACAGGAAAGAACTGAACTTATAAAAGAAATGCAAGCTTTGGGTATTATGGAATTTACTTTATATAATATTTTAAATTATGCAG
The DNA here is from genome assembly GCA_027422415.1 of Schizothorax lantsangensis. Classification (NCBI taxonomy): domain Eukaryota; kingdom Metazoa; phylum Chordata; class Actinopteri; order Cypriniformes; family Cyprinidae; genus Schizothorax; species Schizothorax lantsangensis. The sequence continues at coordinate 37,662,306 of CM049840.1, forward strand.
GAATAGAATTTAATAATTACAGCGTTAATGAAGTTCTTGAGAAATAGCGGTCTAAAGAATATAGAAAATCCTCCTCGTGTTCCATCTTCATCACACTCCAGTACAGTAGGTGGCGGTGTGCACCTTTCCAGTTGGTTTGCAACCCACCATTAAACTCACAGAAGAAGAAGAGAGAGAGAGCGAGAGACTCACAAAAACATCTGGCAGAGAGCATGATATAATTTAACACAGACAATTGGCCTTATGTTCATAATTCTTTCCATGGGCCCATGCAAGGACTGAGCATAATCGGACGGCTTTGAAAGATAAAGAGCTGAAATATTGTTAACGCTTAGTTATCTCTCTTGCTTTGGATCATTAACGCGTTATGCTCTCTTTCTGAAATCACTTTTGGGAGGAACCGTGTACAAACGCTACTGTAAAGTCATAACGGAGCGAGTTATCAAAGCTTTCACAGCTGTAGCGTCGAGTCTTCTGAGGAGAGGTGAGAAACTCACTGTTTTTCTCTATTTAGACAATTATAAACAACACACAGTTTATTTTTGCAATACTCTGCAAGGCAGTCTTGTTTTAATCGAGTACAGCACTGTTTGAACACTTAGATCAGCAGACAACAAACATGATGTGAGGAAAACATGCTAAATTCATCAAGACCGGAGTGATTTAGTGTTTTTATATGTTCGTGTGAATGATTATTTCAATGCTTGGAGTGATAATGTTGCTGTTACTGAATGCTGATCTGTGAGGGGAATGGATGCTAAACAATATAAATATTGCTGCTGCGATTTTATGTGTTATTTCTCTTTTGATATTTATCTTTGACAGATCAAATTTGTTATTGTACTTTGGTAGCGCTTTAAAGGTAATTTTAAACATTTAAACTGAGGGTCCCTTTAAACATGCTCTTTAAAGGTAATATTACTTTTGTAATATAAAAAAGAGAGAGAGAAAATTCTTGATGAATTACAGCATTTCACCCTGAGTAGTGTACTTGTATAAAGACGTGTAAATGAAGTAAAGTATTGGAGTATTGCATAGGGCTGGGTATCGTTCAAAATTTTTTGATTATCGGTACCTTGAGTTTGATACCGGTTCCAGAACGATACTTTTTTTCGAATACCAATCTTATGAAATCAGATTTAACAAGATTACATTATCTCAAAAAAATATTTTTCAGCTTGTTGACATTTATACAGACTCAAAGACTCATCTCCTGAGCCACTGCACAAAGGAACAAAATATATCCAACACAATAAATCAGTGCAAATAATTTAAATAAAGCTCAAATAGTTTTCAGTTTACACATCTGTTAGGCTACGTTTACACTAGTGCGTGTTCATTTTAAAACACATAGCTCAGACAGAATCATAATTTCTATTCATTTATTCTAAGTGGTTGAAGACTTCAAGAAATTGAAAATCTTTCTTTCACCATATGTTTTATTGTTATTAAATTCTGGTGTAGTATGTCTAATTATTTGAATGCATAAAAACAACTTAGTTTATTCAAATTTATTCTTAAAATAGCCTTATGAAATGTTTTATTTTTCCTCAGAAATTCTGTATTCTGTATCTGGTTTTCAAATGAAGGCATAAAATATTAATTTAATTTATCTTTAAATTATTGAAAATCAAAGTTTATTTATTTATTTTTGCAAACAAAGGGGGTTTACTATTAAAATTAAAACATGGAAGAAATGTGTGATCATTTCTAAAAAAAAAAAAAATAAAGTTTTTATATAATTTTAATAGTAGCAGTATGTACACTCTGCTGAACAATATTAATATATTTCTGCCGCAGTGTCTTTCAAGTTAAACTGAACTTTTATTTTGACGGGTTGCCGTGAAAACCTTACAGTTCTGTGTGTATATGATATGATGCTAGTTTTACTCAAATCAAACGGTAAAATGCTCATGGAGTGACTCTCAGAGCAGGTCTGGAGATGTTGTTCGTGTGTTTATGTCCTCATTTAGACGGCAGATGCTGAAATCACCACGAGCGTCACGCGCGCTTCAGTAGTAAACAAAACCGTGCGATATAGAACAGACTGCTCTCGCGGATGTCAAACACTGATCAATCAGCGCCGCGTCGCTTCTAGTCGAACACACCTAGTGCTGCAGGCTTATTGCCTCACTGACGTTGATGAGATTAACCCCTTAGGTATCGAAATTTGGTGCCGAACGACGAGACGTTTTTCGATACTCGGTGGTATCGAGGCAATTCGGTCGGTACCTAAAAAGTATCGAACTCGATACCCAGCCCTAGTATTGCACATGTGTACTGTTTACATATGCAGGGATGTATTGGCAAAATGTCACCTGTATTAAGGTGGGAGAAAAAAAATGATTCACCTAACTATCGCGATACTTTTAAAAACGATTAAAAAATCGATTGGTTTACCTCAGAATCGATTTTTATTTCATTATTTTATTTTAGAGCGCTAACACAGATACACACAGGGGCGTTTAAAAGCCACATCTATCAGCGGATCCTTAATTTTAGACAGAGCCGCTGATTGACAAGACTTTTAAACGCTGCTGTGTAACCCCTCGGTGAAGAGTGTGAAGTTATGATCATTTTAACCAATCACAGACATATCTGTTGTGCATGTGAACACAATGGCCAATCAGGGGTGTTTAAGAATCCACCCAACAGCGCTCAGAATGCTCATGGGAAATGCTGGTATCGTCACATTTTTAACATTTCAGTACCGAAGTCAGTAATTTTGACAATCCTATTTTGAATGTATTATTTGAAAAATAAAAATTACCTGTTTTTTTTTAAAAAAGCGCAGGCTATCTGTCTTTGATTTCAGACACAAGAGGTTCACCATGAACAATCTCCTTCCTTGGCAAGGCAAAGGTGCTCTCCATCAGAGAATCTATCATTTTCCTGTCTCTCTTCTTTTTCTTCATCTCTTCCATCAAAGTTAATCTCTCGCCTTCAAGGCTTGACTTCCCATCCGGAAAATCCGGCAAAAAGTTCAGCTCTGACCGTTTTGCTTTCTTCATCATCTTTTTCCCCAATGATGTGCCTTGAGACCTCTTATGATTGATTGTAAGCTCTGGGCATCCTGCAATACGATACTTCTGACGGAGGTTACCCATTTTAAAAGCGAGGCTGAACTTCCAGCAGTACCACCCATGGGTAGATCCTGGCTCTCTCAAACAGGGATGCTTTTCGATGAGGACTTGAGCAACATCCTCAATTTGCTTGGTTGTTGGATATGCATTGAACTCATACATAGCACTTGCTACCTTGTCGAGTATGTCCCTCTTCATAGCAGAATTAACAGTCAGTAGAGAACCATCTCTTTGATACATCTCATTGCCTTTTTTGAGCTTTAGTTCTACATCGTAAGAGAAAGTAGGTATGATAAATGGGTCAGGCCAGTGTTTGTAGCGAGAGGTTGATGGAGGACATGCAGAGGATGCTGAGGTCCCAGCGGCTGTTTCAGAACAACTACCGTCCAACAAGGCTGCAGAAGTGGGCATATTGGGTGGTTCCTTTACTATTACCTTCAGCCTTGGTCTCTCTGTTGGTAGGTCAGACATTTCAGTCAAGTTGCAGAGTTCATTGTTGAACTCTTGATCTTGAAATTGGACAACAATATCACCCTCTAGATCAAGCCTGTTCTGGAGTATAGTCTTCAGTTCATCCACTGTCTCAGGAAGACTTTCAATCTGGACTCTCCGGATGTCATCATTCGCAAGAATGACATGAAACAGCACACTGGAAGCTTAACAGAAAAGAAGTAGAACCGGGTTCAATTGTGTTTTAACTAGTAGTCTAAATAAGGACTTTGGTATAGGCCCTAACCATTTTCAGTTAGTTAAAACAGTAGTCATGAAGTTAATGTGATAGTTCACACAAAAATGAAAATGTGTTGTTCATTTACTCACCCTCACACCGTGTCTACACCGGAAGTGACAGTTGTCACGCCGCGCAGCGCAACGCCGCTACAGCTAAAGTATGTCTACACTGGATGCGACAAAGCGACCGTTGAAAATCATTTGAAATTTGTGTCAATATGTCATAAACAGAATGCAGCAGCAATTTTCTGTCAGGGATTTGTTGCGCCGCGCCCAGTGTAGACAGCATCACTGATTATGAGTTCTACAGTATTTTGTCGCGCCGCTCGCGTCGTGTAGACACGGTGTCAGGCCAATTACGATGTAAGTGACTTGATTCAGCACAACAGTAAAGATTTTTAGCTGAAATGTTTTGCTCTGTGATTCATATAATGGTAGACAGCAGGTGCTATCTCTTTGAAAATCAAAAAAAAAAATATGCAGACAAAAATGTAATACCTGTTGATGACAATACATTGAGGTTTTATGAAGTTAAACAAGCTGTCTGTGCAAGAAATCAAACATTATTTACAACAAAAAAACGTTTTTTTACTGTTCTACTGAAGAAAAACTTGCCTAAATCTTGGTTGGCCTGAGGGTGAGTAAACAGCAAATTATATTTTTTGGGTGAACTCTCCCTTTAACTGCCAAGTTCTAGGAACATCCCTGTCAGACCACAAAAGCCAGAACTCAAACTAATGCCGCATTTCCACCGAAATTACCTGGACCAATTTGTCCCAGGAACTTTTTTCCCCCAGACCTGTTGCTGTCTGCGTTTCCATCTTGGGCTAAAGCACCATGGAGACTAGGCTAATAGTCTGGTGACGTAGGACTGCGCGCGACTGCTCATCCCTGTCCAGGGCCATTTCTCAATACCAAGTATGCAAATTTCGAACTTGCATCCTCGGTAGTTCGGACGTCTTAATTTCGACTCGGGAGTGTGACAAGTCCGGTAATTCTGCAAACAGCAGCGTACTTGATAAAGTCAGTCAGCTCACTTTGGCTACTGCAATTTTCTTCACTGCATTTACAATAAAACGAAATATGATATCAAACACCACTGCATCTTTTCATTTTCATTTAAACATAGGCTATTAATAGCCGCAGAAATGTAGTTCAGGGAACGTACATACATTACAATGAAACAACATATTATATGAAACAGCATTGCCTCTTTTTATTTTAACATATTAATAGAATGACAGAATAAAGTTCAAAGATTACCTGTTAGATTTACCCAAAACGAATTATATCTCATGTTTAACCACTACAGAGACATCAGAGCCAGTGGCAAATCTCAGAAGGACTAGCCGAGTTGAGGCTGCTCTCATTGGGATACATGAGCACTGAGTGCAAACTGATCGCGTGGAGCTCATGTCTCCGAAATCGGCGACGCAGATTTTCAAATAGGTGCAAGCTTTATAAATAAACTGCAGATTTGTGTTTTAAACAACTACATTCTCAGCTGAATTACGTTTAAAACTACATTTCATGACAGAATTTCATTGCCCCAAAAGTTCCTACTACCTTGAGAGCAGGGACTTTGAGGGGCAAATTTTTACCCGGAACTATTAAATCATGGTTCCTGTGGTGGAAATACACAGAGTACTGCTCCAAAGTTCCTGCGGTGGAAACGTGCTTTAAGGCATAATGTGTAATAAACACCAGTTATCGTTTCAATTTTAAATGCAAGTATCATTTTAACAGCTCAAATTTGAAAGTAGAAATTATTTAGCAATACAAATACAAAAAGAGCCTGAAATGCATTTTAACCAAATCATGCAAGACGTTTACTATAAAAAGACATACCTCAGTGAAGTAAAAACACTCTGGGTGGCACCATCAGTTTTCCTTGCACCATGTAAGAAGCCAGTGGGTGGAAGGAATTCAGATCTTCTGGGTCTGCAACTTGAAGGTCTGTAGAAAGATTCCTTGTCAATTTATAGCATCCGAAGTGCTCCAAGTACCACAATGAAAAGCATTCAATGATGAACGATGCCTTGTTGTCCACAATCAGTACTTTGACAATTTTTCCAAAATCAGGCAGTCCACTTGTGCTCCCAACAGAAACAAACATCCCCCCCAGAGTACTTAGTTCCATGTAGAATCACACTAGTTGCAAGGGACACAGTCTTCACATTCTTGTATTTAAGTCTGATAGCCTTTTTGACTGAGTTATCCAAAATGTCCAAAGAAACCAGAGACACTCTGTCAACCTCCAGTGGTGGCTTAAAAAGGCAGGGCATGTCAAGGAAGTACGCTAACATATGCTGGTGTCTTGTAGCTAATGTTAGCAAAATGTTTTTAAAATTGTTCACGTCACGCACAACTTTTAAAAAAAGCTGTGTTTCGCTTCAAAGCGAATTGTCCAACAGTCCAGCAAAGGTCCAAAACAACGGATGAGGTAGGGATAATGTTCTACAAAATGATGTTTTGGCCTGAGTTTACAGTCAGGAAATGCATCCTGGAGCAATTGCCTATGTACCAAGATGTTTTCTTCCAAATAGCATAGAGTCTGATCAGTAAAAGAGGGTGTTGCCAAAAGTTCTACTATGTCTTTTAATTTAAGAATAACACCCCATGTCACGTCATTTTCTGGGATAAGTTCCCCAATCATCAATGGAATTAGTCGTAACAAGGTCCAGTTCTCGTGACCGTTTCCACCGATTGTACCATTGATGCTGAAACTCCTGGGTATTTTGTTTGGGCGGTAATCAACAGATAATCAACTAATTTGGCGCAGGTGCAACTCGTTTAGCTAACCATCCTAACGAGCACAATATGTTTATATACTGTATATGCAGCCTGCCTACCTCTGTCCAGTGACAGTTTTCCGGCATCCCTCCTCCACCCCAACTCCTCACCCCTAATCTATTTTTATCCCATATTAGGGATAGGGGGAGTTCTCTGGGTTTGGGCCATATTCCGGGCTCGGAGCCCTCCCCCAGGACAGCACGCCAAAATATGCTTACTATTTGCTGTCAGATTAGATGTAAGGGTGAACTCGTGAAATCCATGTTTCGGAACAAAGCAATCGATCTACAGGTGTGAAAACACCCTAAAAGAGTATTACGAGACATGCTGCGTGTGTGCGGCTCGTCCGTGAGACGCGCAGCGTGGGGCAGAGCGGAGCGAGTATGAGAAGCATTCAGAGACACGGGCTGTGTGTGCGGTCTTCTGAATTGGCGAACATGCATTATAAACTTATTTCAAATTAATCTGTAAAATGTGTAAGATAACGTTCATGTAGACTACTAATAAAAACATCTAAAAATGTATCTTTTATTCTCCAGTACTGAAAGCAGAACCGATAAGGGAGCTCTTGATATGCGTTGTGACGCAGCTCTTGCAAATTACCTTTTTTGTTCGTTGTCTGTCATTTCGAAGCTGAAGTTACATACGTTTTTCTTTAGTTTTAATTTGCCTAACTTTCGATCTGTTTCAATTTGCACTTATGTGAGTGCAGTGTTACTGAATGAGCATTTTAAACTGATGTGCTCTACACTCTTACTTGTGTGTCGACACTCCTTTAATATAGTGATATAATGATTTACAAAGACACAACAATTCTTGATTTCTTTTTGTTATCAACATTTTTTTATTTTTTCACACATAACACAACACAGCATCCAAAATATAACAAAACAAAACAACAGACACATACTCAACATCTCAAGGTCCAATCAATAGCGAGGGAGAGAGGGAAGGACAACAAAAACACAAAAGTCACTCCTTTATACAATCACGTATATCAAACAAAAAACATTGCCAAGCATCAATGGTCGAAGGCCTGGCCCCACCGACTCATGCCGTTGCACATTCACATGTCACTATTTGCAGGAGGCTGTAGTGACTAAAACATATTAGAAAAACATACAATATGTTTTTCCACACATGTGCGGTGTAAAGCAGTTCTGTATTATTGTCTTCTTTGCAGCTGTAAAACCAGCAAACAACATTCTCTTTTGCATTGAACTTATACAGAGACCAGAATCATCAAGAAGACACAAACTTGGGTTAACAGACCAATCAATTCGCAGTAATGTTGACAAAACCAGGTTTTGTGTCCATAGACTAATGACGATAGGACATTCCCAAAACATATGAAGAAAAGTGCCTGATGAAGCAGTATTACATGTATGGCAGTTAGAATTTGATTGTAGTTTCATTTTGAATCTTTTGTAAGGAGTTATGTATGCTGTATGAATGACTTTGAAGTGAACACTTCTTGATTTCTTGTTGATTTTGGCAAATCTGCTTCTTCCACACAGAAATTCAGCTGGAATATTCCGCATCAGTATACAAGTGAAGACGAGCATCAGGAAGAAATCTGTAAAAACCGAGTTTATTAAAGAGGACAGAGAGAAGATGAGAGATCCAGAACCCTGCAGAATCAAACACACTGAAGATACTGAACAACAAACAGGTTGCTGTTTATTCTTCATTCTTCATTAATAATGCTGACAGTTTACAGTTTCATGGAGAGTGAATGAAGCTGACAAGGTTAAACCAAATAGACTTCAAGATATTTTATTTACTGGCACAGGAAAAAAAAGGGGATAATTATAAATTTGGTTCGGTTGTGGCTAACTCTATTAAACTTTATATTAAAATCTGGAAAACGGTTGAACGTCGGATAGGTGGACCCTTCAAATTTTGTAACAGTACTCCTTTATGGCACAATTTTAATTTTGTATGCGGAAATCGTCCATTTGTCCAACCATCTTGGTCTTCTTTAGGTGTAAACACGTGCGGTGATATATATGATAACTAGTCAAGTCAAGTCACCTTTATTTATATAGCGCTTTTAACAATACAGATTGTGTCAAAGCACTTAACAGTATCAAGTTGGAGGATAGAGTGTCAGGAAAGTAAAATAATAAGATTAAACACTCAGTTTTCAGTTAAGGGCATTTCATTATTGAATTCGGAGATGTCATTGTCTAGCTAAGTTTAGTTTAAATAGTGTCTGTGAAATCAAATTGACTATAATCACTAGAAATTAAGTGTCCCCAACTAAGCAAGCCAGAGGCGACAGCAGCAAGGAACCAAAACTCCATCTGTGACAGAACGGAGAAAAAAACATTGGGAGAAACCAGGCTCAGTCGGGGGGCCATTTTTCCTCTGGCCAGACGACACAGCAGTTCAATTCCAACTGCTGCAAAGTCAGATTGTAAGGGCTCAACTGGTTCCCGAGGTCTTGTCCTGATGGCTGTCTAGGTGACGGGGTCCTCACTGGGGGTCTGTCTCTGGGGCTCATCTAGGTGTCCTGGTCTCCGCTGACGTTCAGGGCTGTAGAGGTCGTCTCTAGGTGCTGATCCACCATCTGATCTGGTGACTGCAGTGACCTCGGAATAAGAAAGAAACAGACTAATATTAGCGTAGATGTCAGTCTTTTTACGATGTAACAAGTACATCGTGTGTTATGGGAAGTGTTCCTGGTTCCGGTTGATCTAATTAATGCAGCCTAACAATCCTTTAACGGATTTGAATAATAGAAGTGTATTAGTGTGCTATGTGTACGCCAGGTTAAAGAGATGGGTCTTTAATCTAGATTTAAACTGACAGAGTGTGTCTGCCTCCCGAACAGTGTTTGGTAGATTTTTCCAGAGTTTGGGTGCTAAATAGGAAAAAGATCTGCCACCCGCAGTTGATTTTGATATTCTAGGTATTATCAAACGGCCAGAGTTTTGAGAACGCAGCGGCCGTGGAGGATTATAATGTGATAAGAGCTCGCTCAAGTACTGAGGAGCTAAACCATTCAGGGCTTTATAAGTAATTAACAAGATTTTAAAATCTATACGATGTTTAGTAGGGAGCCAGTGCAGTGTTGACAGAACCGGGCTAATGTGGTCATACTTCCTGGTTCTAGTAAGAACTCTAGCTGCTGCATTTTGAACCATCTGTAATTTTTTTTATTAAGCGTGCAGAACAACCACCCAATAAAGCATTACAATAATCTAACCTTGAGGTCATAAACGCATTAATTAATATTTCTGCATTTGACATTGAGAGCATAGGTCTCAGTTTAGATATATTTTTAAGATGAAAAAATGCAGTTTTACAAATGCTAGAAACGTGGCTGTCAAAGGAGAGATTGCTATTAAATAGCACACCTAGATTCCTGACTGATGACGAAGAATCGACAGAGCAGCCATCAAGTGTTAGGCAGTGTTCTAGGTTATTACTTGTGGGGGTTTTAGGTCCGATAATTAACACCTCTGTTTTTTCAGAATTTAGCAGTAAGAAATTACTCGTCATCCAGTTTTTTATATCGACTATGCATTCCATAAGTTTCTCAATTTGGTGTTTCACCAGGCCGTGAAGAAATATAGAGCTGAGTATCATCAACATAACAGTGAAAGCTAACCCTGTGTCTCCTGATAATATCTCCCAAGGGTAACATATAAAGCGTGAAAAGTAACGGCCCTAGTACTGAGCCTTGAGGAACTCCATACTGCACATGTGATCGATATGATACCTCTTCATTCACTGCTACGAATTGATGGCGGTCAGATAAGTACGATTTGAACCATGCTAATGCACTTCCACTAATGCCAACAAAGTTTTCTAGTCTATCCAAAAGAATGTTGTGATCGATAGTGTCGAACGCAGCGCTAAGATCCAGTAGAACTAATAGAGAGATACAACCACGATCAGATGTTAAGAGCAGGTCATTTGTAACTCTAATGTGCCAGTAATGCTCTGTTCATTTCAGACATTAAGAACCAAATTTTGTCTACCAGCATCTGCATATTTTGTCTTTCTTCAATTACGTTCTGCTCTCAAAGCGTATGGCATTCCTTGGTCTTCTTCTATTTCCCCTCATCCTATGCGGGACTGGATTGCACCATCTGCTGGTCGGCCATCTGTTTCCTTAATATATAATAAAATGATTGATTGCATTACAAAACCTCTTTCTATTAAAACTATTTGGAATAGGGAACCTTAATATCTGACCTTAATTTATCTGTCGACTGGGAGAGAGTGTGGTCTAATCTCAGCTTAACATCTAAAAATCTGGCTCATCGTCTTATTCACTTCAAAGTCATTCATAGAGCATACATAACTCCTTACAAAAGATTTAAAATGAAACTACAGTCAAATTTGAACTGCCATATACAGGTGCATCTCAATGAATTAGAATGTCGTGAAAAAGTTAATTTTTTTCTTGTAAGTTATTTCAAAAAGTGAAACTTTCATATATTTTAGATTCATTGCATGTAAAACATTTCAAAAGTTTTTTTGTTTTAATTTTGATGATTAGAGCTTACAGCTCATGAAAGTCAAAAATCAGTATCTCAAAATATTAGAATATTTACATTTGAGTTTCAATTAATGACAATCCCTACAGTATAAATTCCAGGTATATCTTGTTCTTTGAAACCACAATAATAGAGAAGACTGCTGACTTGGCAATGATCCAGAAGATGAACATTGATGCCCTCCACAAAGAGGGTAAGTCACAGAGGGTCATTACTGAAAGGTGTGGCTGTTTACAGAGTGCTGTATCAAAGCATATTGAATGCAAAGTTGACTGGAAGGAAGAATTTGGGTAGGAAAAGGTGCACAAGCAACAGGGATGACCGCAAGCTTGAGAATACAGTCAAGCAAAGCTGATTCAAACACTTGGGAGAGCTTCACAAGGAGTGAACTGAAGCTGGAGTCAGTGCATCAAGAGTCACCACGCTCCGACGTCTTCAGGAAAAGGGCTACCAAGCCACTTCTGAACCAGAGACAACGTCAGAAGCGTCTTACCTGGGCTGTGGAGAAAAAGAACTCAGTGGTCCAAAGTCGTCTTTTCAGATGAAAGTAAATTTTGCATTTCATTTGGAAACAAGGTCCCAGAGTCTGGAGGAAGAATGGAGAGGCACAGAATCCATGTTGCTTGAAGTCCAGTGTGAAGTTTCCACAGTCAGTGACGATTTGAGCTGCCATGTCATCTGCTGGTGTTGGTCCACTGTGTTTTCTGAGTCCACAGTCAACGCAGCCATCTACCAGGAAATTTTAGAGCACTTCATGCTTCCTTCTGCTGATAAGCTTTATGGAGATGCTGATTTCATTTTCCAGCAGGACTTGGCACCTACCCACACTGCCAAAGGTACCAAAAGGTGGTTCAATGACCATGGTGTTACTGTGCTTGATTGGCCAGCAAACTCGCCTGACCTGAACCCCATAGAGAATCTATGGAGTATTGTCAAGAGGAAGATGAGAGACACTAGACCCAACAATGCAGATGAGCTGAAGGCCACTGTCAAAGAAACCTGGGCTTCCATACCTCCTCAGCAGTGCCACAAACTGATCACCTCCACGCCACGCCGAATTGAGGCAGTAATTAAAGCAAAAGGAGCCCCTACCAAGTATTGAGTGCATATACAGTAAATTAACATACTTTCCAGAAGGCCAACAATTCACTAAAAACATTTTTTTTATTGGTCTTATGAAGTATTCTAATTTGTTGAGATAGTGAATTGGTGGGTTTTTGTTAAATGTGAGCCTAAATCATCACAATTAAAAGAACCAAAGACTTAAACTACTTAAGTTTGTGTGCATTTAATTTATTTAATACACAAGTTTCACAATTTGAGTTGAATTACTGAAATAAATTAACTTTTCCACGACATTCTAATTTATTGAGATGCACCTGTATGTAACACTACATCATCAGGCACTTTTCTGCATATGTTTTGGGAATGTCCTGTCGTCATCAGTCTATGGACACATGTAAACCTGGTTTTGTCATCATTACTGTGAATTGATTGGTCTGTTAACCCAAGTTTGTGTCTTCTTAATGATGATTCTGGTCTCTGTGTTAATTCAATGCAAAAGAGAATGTTGTTTGCTGGTTTTACAGCTGTGAAGAAGACAATAATACAGAACTGGTTTACACCACACATGTGTAGAAAAACATTGGATCCGTAGCCTCCTGCAAATAGTGACTTGTGAATGTACAACGGCGCGAGTCGGTGGGGCCAGGCCTTCAACCATTGATGCTTGGCAGTGTTTTTTGTTAGATATACGTGATTGTATAAAGGAGTGACTTTTGTGTTTTTATTGTCCTTCCTTCTCTCCCTCCCTTTTGATTGGACCTTGAGATGTAGAGTATGTGTCTGTTGTTTTGTTTTGTTACATTTTGAATGCTATGTTATGTTGTTATGTGTGAAAAAATATATTAAAAAAATAATTGTTGGTAACAAAAAAAATAATGCTGACAGTTATAAAGTTTCAAGTAGTTTTAGTTTTTGTTTGTTGTAATTGGAAAAATCTTTAGAGCTCTGCAATAATGTAACTAAATAATCAAATAATAAGGGACACTTTCTATGAACTGGGTATTTAAAAGTTCTTCCTACATAAACATGGGACTTCTGCCTATAATGTTTTAAAAGTCATAATTTGAAGATCAATGTAGGCCACCTTATTCATGGAAAGGTTCAGAGACGTATATAAAACTATAGCACTCTCTACACTAATTATATTTTATCTATGTTTTCTTTTTTATTAAAAAGAAAACACTTAACCCTCTATCACTTGTACTCTCTATTCGTTTTGTAACTGCTTGTTTTTCTTTAAAAAAAACTAGCATTCTATATTATTTTATAATAAAAAATAACCTACGTTAGGCTAACTGAGACTTGTCATATCACTTGCATTTTATTGCTCTCTTGTTGGTTTTAATTGCTTCTCTTGTCATAATTTGTATTATGCTTTGGATAAAAGCATCTGCTAAATGACTAAATATAAAATGTACTAAATGTATTTATAAAACTGCATCAAAATATTCAAAATTGTGTATAGCAATTGTCTACTTTCCACTGTTACATCAGGGTTAAATTTGATGTATTTTTACTTTTTCACGAGTTACTGACAAAGGAACTGTTTTTGCTTTTATTTCAGAGTTGATTGAAGAAAATGAGGACAATGATGAATTGAGTGAAGTTGAGGGAAAAAATCAATTCAAAACTGGAGGAAAACCTTTGAGATGCTGTCAAAGCAAACAGATAATATTAAGGAAAACAAGAGCCAAGAAATCTTTCACCTGCACTCAGTGTGGAAAGAGTTTGACAAACAAAACAAGTCTTGAGCGTCACATGAGAGTTCATACTGGAGAGAAACCATTCACTTGTGATCAGTGCGGGAAGAGTTTCACACAATCATCAAACCTTATGGATCACATGAACATCCACACTAGAGAGAAACTGCACACATGTGATCAATGTGGCAAAACATTTTTGAGAGCTTCAGACCTGAAGAATCACCTGGGAGTTCATACAAAGGAGAAGCCACATTCATGTTATTTGTGTGGAAAGAGTTTTTCGCATCCAGAACATTTAAAAGAACATCAGAAAATACATACTGGTGTGGGAGAGTACATGTGCTTTGAGTGTGAAAATACTTTTACTACAGCAAGCCGTTTAAAACCGCATGAGAGGATTCACACTGGAGAAAAACCTTACAAGTGTTCACACTGCGACGAGAGATTCAGTCGGTCATCAAATCTGAAAACACATGAGAGGATTCACACTGGAGAGAAACCTTATAAGTGTTCACACTGTGACAAGAGATTCAGTCGGTCATCAAATCTGAAAACACACGAGAGGATTCACACTGGAGAGAAACCTTACAAGTGTTCACACTGTGACAAGAGATTCAGTCAGACAGCACATCTGAAAATACATGAGAGGATTCACACTGGAGAAAAACCGTACACATGTGATCAGTGCGGGAAGAGTTTCACACTAAAAGGAGACCTTACGGTACACATGATAATTCATACTGGAGAGAAACTGTTTACTTGTGATCAGTGTGGAAAGAGTTTCTCACAATCATCAACCCTTACGTATCACATGAACATCCACACTAGAGAGAAACTGTACATATGTGATCAATGCGGGAAAACATTTTTGAGAGCTTCAGTCCTGAAGCAGCACCTGAAAGTTCATATAAAGGAGAAGCCACATTCATGTAATTTGTGTGGAAAGAGTTTTTCACGTCTACAACACTTGAAAAAACATCAGAAAATACATACTGGTGTGAGAGAGTACATGTGCTTTGAGTGTGAAAAGACTTTTACTACAGCAGACTGTTTAAAACAGCATGAGAGGATTCACACTGGAGAGAAACCTTACGAGTGTTCACACTGTGACAAGAGATTCAGTCACTCATCAAGTCTGAAAACACATGAGAGGATTCACACTGGAGAGAAACCTTACAAGTGTTCACACTGTGACAAGAGATTCAGTCGGTCAGGAGCCCTGAAAACACATGAGAGGATTCACACTGGAGAGAAACCGTATCACTGCACTGCATGTGGGAAGCGTTTCAGTGATTCTTCTGCTCTACACAGTCATATAAAAAACAATCACAGTAAGTAGATCATCTTCAGATCCAGCTCTTTCAGGTCTGATGCCGCATCCTCAACAAATGTGACACAATAATGCATCAAGCAACAAAGTATCATCTGGATAAATCTGTCATTACAAGAGTCATGACACAGAAACATTATCTAAAGTTTTCACAGTGAATAAAGTTCATCTTAATCTTCAAAACCAGCAGATTCAACTCAGATTCAGATCAACTCAAAGATGGAGTTCCTCTCCAAAGAACAATGTCAAAAACTTTTACTCTTGAATGTCATTTTATTTTGTGATATACAGGTGCATCTCAATAAATTAGAATGTCGTGGAAAAGTTCATTTATTTCAGTAATTCAACTCAAATTGTGAAACTCGTGTATTAAATAAATTCAATGCACACAGACTGAAGTAGTTTAAGTCTTTGGTTCTTTTAATTGTGATGATTTAGGCTCACATTTAACACAAACCCACCAATTCACTATCTCAACAAATTAGAATACTTCATAAGACCAATAAAAAACATTTTTAGTGAATTGTTGGCCTTGTGGAAAGTATGTTAATTTACTGTATATGTACTCAATACTTGGTAGGGGCTCCTTTTGCTTTAATTACTGCCTCAATTCGGCGTGGCATGGAGGTGACTAGTTTGTGGCACTGCTGAGGTGGTATGGAAGCCCAGGTTTCTTTGACAGTGGCCTTCAGCTCATCTGCATTGTTGGGTCTGGTGTCTCTCATCTTCCTCTTGACAATACCCCATATATTCTCTATGGGGTTCAGGTCAGGCGAGTTTGCTGGCCAATCAAGCACAGTAACACCATGATCATTGAACCAGCTTTTGGTACCTTTGGCAGTGTGGGCAGGTGCCAAGTCCTGCTGGAAAATGAAATCAGCAGAAGGAAGCATGAAGTGCTCTAAAATTTCCTGGTAGATGGCTGCGTTGACTGTGGACTTCAGAAAACACAGTGGACCAACACCAGCAGATGACATGGCAGCCCAAATCATCACTGACTGTGGAAACTTCACACTGGACTTCAAGCAACATGGATTCTGTGCCTCTCCATTCTTCCTCCAGACTCTGGGACCTTGTTTCCAAATGAAATGCAAAATTTACTTTCATCTGAAAAGAGGACTTTGGACCACTGAGTTCTTTTTCTCCACAGCCCAGGTAAGACGCTTCTGACGTTGTCTCTGGTTCAGAAGTGGCTTGGTAGCCCTTTTCCTGAAGACGTCGGAGCGTGGTGACTCTTGATGCACTCACTCCAGCTTCAGTCCACTCCTTGTGAAGCTCTCACAAGTGTTTGAATCAGCTTTGCTTGACTGTATTCTCAAGCTTGCGGTCATCCCTGTTGCTTGTGCACCTTTTCCTACCCAAATTCTTCCTTCCAGTCAATTTTGCATTCAATATGCTTTGATACAGCACTCTGTAAACAGCCACACCTTTCAGTAATGACCCTCTGTGATTTACCCTCTTTATGGAGGGCATCAATGTTCGTCTTCTGGATCATTGCCAAGTCAGAAGTCTTCTCCATTATTGTGGTTTCAAAGAACAAGAGATACCTGGAATTTATACTGTAGGGATGGTCATTAATTGAAACTCAAATGTAAATATTCTAATACTTTTAGATACTGATTTTTGACTTTCATGAGCTTGTGACACTGTCACACAGGACGCATGTTTTAACCTGCTCAGTATATTCTAATTATTTTATGTATATTTGAGTTTTAATAGGTTTTCATGTTGTCTTAGCCATTTTATTCCTCTTAACCATTTTAATGTGTGTATGTCTTTAAATGAGTCTGGGGCTGCCTGTCATGTGACTGATCACATGACAGGAAATAGGAAGTGGACAGCATTAAGGAGGCAGCATGCAAAACAATGGGGGTCATTGACCAAAGGCTGGATTGTGGAGTTACCTTTGAGGACTTTCCCTTCCAGAAGCTCACTTTATTGGATTATCACTCTCTTTGGATTGTATATACACCGGTGGACACTTCTCACATTCACATTGGGACTTACAGCACGCTGGAATTCTTAAGGACTGTTTTAATGGTATGGAACAGAAAAACTCTGTGCTTTTAACAGCCTAGGATTTCAACAATTGTGTTGTTTTAGCTTCCTTGAGAACATTGTAAATACATATTTGATTTTCACTTTTAACATTGTTGTCTGACTTATCTTTTTAAACACTCAAAGCCCTCACACAGTTTAATCTGACCCCATTTTAAATCTATGTAAATCGGCCGATAAGGCCGATCGTTACATATGGTGGCCCGTACGGGGAAAGTTTAAAGATTTTAATGCTGTGTTGAGAAGAGTGTTTTAAGATGACAACAAACCAAGTCAATGCTGCTTCTTTTAATACATCTGCTGGTTTTAATGATGAACGGGTTTTACATCACTGTGAGTGTGTACAGCTTCGCGCTGAGGTGGTTGCTCTTAAAAACATTGTTTTAAAACTGGAGAAGGATTTTAAAGACTCTGTTGAAAGTAATTTTAACCGTGAAGTGTGTTTTAGAGAGGCTGTGGATTTTAAATTTGGAAAAGTGGAGGAATCTATCAAGGATGCCGTGGCGACACTAGAGAGAGAGGTCATCGACTGTTTTAAGAGGAGAGACAAGAAATGGGCGAAACAGCTGGACCAAACGAAAGATCCAGAAGCTGCCATCTCCCCTCCCACTGCGACGACCAGCCCAGTGCCTCCCACGTCAACCCCTGGCTTTCCTCCGGCCAACCATCCCAGCACATCTACCACTTCACGGACAACCAACAGAGCAACTGATGGAGAATTCTGCGCCACCACTCCAACTGGGCCAGACTTCGACCACATCTTCTCCATCCTCCCCTTCTCCAGAGAGCAACTCAGCAGTGCACTGGGTGATGACGGCACTCTCCAGGGACTTTCCATCTCTCCCTCCACTCCACTGACCAACAGGATCGAAGTGCGGGAACACCAGGGTTTGCTGTACCGGCGGATCCAGAAGGGGGACGACATCTACAAGATCCAGCTAGTCGTCCCGAAGACCCTGGTCCGCCGGACGGTACAGCACTTCCACCAGAGGACAGCAGAGAAACACCATGGGCGTCTAAAGACCCTCCTGCAGATCCTGGAAGTTGCCTGGTGGCCCTCAATGCGCAGCGACATCTGGGTGTTCGTCCGGGACTGCAAGTCGTGTGGTGTGGAGGCCAAGAAGTGTGCTGTCATCAACCCTAGCAACAAACCACCTCATCATCCACCTCATCCCCGTTCATCAGCATCAATCACATCATCCACCAAAGAGACCCGCAAACCGGATAGGAGGAAACGCCAGGGGGGCTGGCGGACCAGCAAGGCTGGGTGCAACTTAGTCCTGGGAGGAGCGGCGCAACCTACCCAAGAACACCCAGGCTGGTATTGGATTCCATCTCTCTCTAGTGTTCCCATAGATTCCTCCGGCGGACTAGTGCCTGTTTGGGAGGGCCTAGTTTTATCTAACTTCTTACAAAGACATTTTAAGACACACATTTTAGAGGATACCCACTACATGGACAATGGCTGACAGTACCTTTAAGGGACTAGTCTCTTCCCCGGGAGCCATAGGCTAAGGGGGGGGACTATGTGACACTGTCACACAGGACGCATGTTTTAACCTGCTCAGTATATTCTAATTATTTTATGTATATTTGAGTTTTAATAGGTTTTCATGTTGTCTTAGCCATTTTATTCCTCTTAACCATTTTAATGTGTGTATGTCTTTAAATGAGTCTGGGGCTGCCTGTCATGTGACTGATCACATGACAGGAAATAGGAAGTGGACAGCATTAAGGAGGCAGCATGCAAAACAATGGGGGTCATTGACCAAAGGCTGGATTGTGGAGTTACCTTTGAGGACTTTCCCTTCCAGAAGCTCACTTTATTGGATTATCACTCTCTTTGGATTGTATATACACCGGTGGACACTTCTCACATTCACATTGGGACTTACAGCACGCTGGAATTCTTAAGGACTGTTTTAATGGTATGGAACAGAAAAACTCTGTGCTTTTAACAGCCTAGGATTTCTAGTTTTATTGTGTTGTTTTAGCTTCCTTGTGAACATTGTAAATACATATTTGATTTTTACTTTTAACATTGTTGTCTGACTTATCTTTTTAAACACTCAAAGCCCTCACACAGTTTAATCTGACCCCATTTTAAATCTATGTAAATCGGCCGATAAGGCCGATCGTTACAAGCTGTAAGCTCTAATCATCAAAATTAAAACAAAAAAACCTTTGAAATGGTGTGCTGTCTTGTGAGTTTCATATGTTCAATTGTCTTATAATGCTTGTAGTTTGCTTACTCTTTCATGAAGTAAAGTAATAGTTTTTACAAACTGTTCTTGTTCAGGGAGCTGAAGAAGAGACTAACACTTTTAAGAACGACTGATATTTATTTAAAATGTTGTTCTTCACTGTTGTTTTTAAAATGACTAGTTATTTTTCCACTTATGATGTATTTAGGAAATGCAGATGCAAGATATGCTGTCATGTAGCTTTGCAACTGATCCTTGTTTGCTTCTCTTTGTACCTGGTATTAAACCGGCTAAATTATGAAAGACTGTACTATTGTTCAGCTCTGATGTGATCAGTTCTGCTTTCAGTACTGGAGAAATTAAGGGAAAAAAACCGTGCAGTTTATTATTGCTACACAAAAGTTATCAAGCTAATTGTATCTTGTGAACCGTTTCTATATGCGATAAAATCAAGACATTTGTCAGTGATGTGTTTTTGTTATTCACAATCCAGAAGTGAGATCTCTCTTGTACTTTAGGGCTGTGTGATTAATCTAATTTTATTTCTGATTTTGAGTTTGGTTCCAAGGTTTATGAAAAAAAGATGTTTGAGGTAAAGCGGTATATTAGAGAAAATGTGATGTATTCCCATACATTCTAGTAAATTAATAGGAAATCATACGATTTTAATTAAAAAACATCACCTAACGAGTCAGCGTTTGTATATCTGAATTATCAATGTACAACGCAAACGTCCTGCATGTAAATTTGATTATTTGTTTAATGTTGGAAATTTCCCCTTGTTGTGGAAACTAATTCAGTAAAGTAATAAAATAATTCTGAAGACTGACAATGAAAAACCAAACAGAGTTTTGTCTTTGTCTTGCTTTAATTCTCTTATGAAGAATGATCTGGTTTACACACAGCTTGAGTCTGTGAGCAAAGAGATAACAGGCACGCTTACAGCCCAGTCTTATACCTTGTAAAAAGATTAATTGAAGGACAGGTAGGATTTTTAACCAATCATGTTACTCAGTGCACATCACCCCATATTACATGGTATTGCCTGTTAACGCAGATGTCTGGTTACTTTCAGAACTGCTCGTACACAATTCCCCTTTGACTTTTATTTTTCCATCCTAAAGCAGTTATGCACTCAAGTTACATAAAAGAACTCAATGCCCCTATGGACTATATACTACCTTGATCATTGTATGTTTAATTACAGGCCTGATGTTATGCAAGACTCCTTCAGCTGGCTTTGGCAGAGCGTCCTTGACCTGCTGAGGTATCTGAGTGAGAACAAGAGACAAATTTAGACAATAGTTTAACATGTCATCTTTACACAAGGCTGTAGAGGGCAGTGGTCATGGTTCTGGTCCTACTCCAATGGAAGTTGGCCTATCAAACAAAATTTCAAATGGACTCAAGTTAGACTTAGTTTTTTCCCCGCCTCATTCTCATGTACATCAACACAATGGGGAGTGCTTTTACCCAAGACAATCCTGTCTGCTCACAACACTTCATTAATTTGTTCTTTAATGTCCCACCTGAGTGATGGTTTCATTTGCAAAAGGTGTGTCATTGTCACTCAAACATTATATGATCGAATGGCTGGGTTTGGAGTTGTGTGTGCCACTTGAGGCATAATTTGCCCTCTGCCCACATTGCTTGTGGCACAGATCATACTTGATTAACAATACTTGTCCGCAAAGGAAGTTAATCCCTTTGTGAACCAATATTGATTCAACAAATCAAACATTCCCCCTCTAACATGATCTAGGCCATGTACAAGTTTTCCATAGTGTGGGAAAAAAGTGTTTTGGCAGACATGGTTTGCCTTCAGTACTCAGCCACAGGTTGTTTTTTTGAGTTTGCACTCGGCCTAAACCCATTGTTTTTTTTCTCTGCTGTCGCAAAAGCTTGCATAGCTGTAAGAGAATCAGAAGGGAGTGTGAATGAGTCATTGTTAACTGCTACACATGTTAGAAAAGGTTCGGTTCTCATAGCTGCGTCCTTCGCCGCGTTATCAGCTCGTTTGTTACCTAGAGACACAAAATCATCACTTCTTAGAGTGTGCAACACATTTACAGATAGCAATTGACTTTGGTAGCAAAATTGCTTCTAACAATGCTGCTATTTTATCGTGGTTTAGAACAGGCTTACCATCAGACTTTAGAAATTTCCTGTGTTTCCACAATGCCTCAAAATCATGACAAACCCCAAAAGAGTAATGAGAATCTGTGTAAATGGTAACTGTTTTCCCTTCAGCAATTTTGCAAGCCTCCGTCAATACTACCAATTCAGCCGCTTGCGCAGAGCAATGCGCGGGGAGCACTCCAGATATTATTGTTGCATATGCAGTGGTTAGAGCGTAACCTGCTCTGTTTTTGCCAGTTTTTGGCTCTCTAGATGCTGAACCATCAACGAACAGAATTAAGTCAGCATTTTTTAAAGGGGTTTCTTTTAAATCTGGCCTTGGAGTACAGATCTGTTCCAATGTGGCAACACGATCATGTTCTTCCCCATCCTGCTCTGTCGGGAGCAGTGTAGCTGGATTTAATCCAGATCACATGAGTAAGAGACTGTTGATCTGAACATCAGATCAGATCAACAGATCCTTCAAGATGGCGCTGCTACGCTCGGTCGCCGTCCAGGTTGCTCCGCTAAGACTGTGCTTTTATTTACTTTTTTACTTACTTTTGATTTCTCTTTTTACACAAAAGTAAATCGGATCACTCCTCCGTTCTGCTTCTGCCTGCTTATAGGCAGAAACTGAAACGTGAAGCACCCGCCCTCAGGACAATTCAATGCTGGTCGGACCAATCGGACGCTATACTACAGGACTGTTTTGATCACGTGGACTGGGACATGTTCCGGGCAGCGTCTGATGACGACATAGAGGAGTACTCCGATTCTGTAACGTGTTTCATACGGACGTGTATAGAGGATGTAATTCCGACCAAAATAATACGCATCTACCCCAATCAAAAACCGTGGATTAACAGCGATGTTCGATCAGCCTTGTCAGCGCGGACATCTGCCTTTAAATCCGGAAACACTGACAATCGGAAACAAACCAGTTA
Source organism: Schizothorax lantsangensis (assembly GCA_027422415.1). Lineage (NCBI taxonomy): Eukaryota > Metazoa > Chordata > Actinopteri > Cypriniformes > Cyprinidae > Schizothorax > Schizothorax lantsangensis. The sequence continues at coordinate 37,684,847 of CM049840.1, forward strand.
CGATCTCAGGAGATCCATAAAAAGCAGCCAAACGACAATATAAAAACAAAATTGAAGAACAATTCAACAACAACAACCCAAGAAGCATGTGGCAGGGCATCAACAACATCACAGGTTTTAAAGGGAATAAACCAGCTACTGTGAACATTGCGGCCTCTCTACCGGATGAGCTGAATACCTTTTATGCTCGTTTCGAGGCTCATAACACCGCCCACACAGAGTGCGCTCCCATGGCTGCTGCAGAAGAGGTGAGTCCACTCTCCCTTTCTGTCGCGGATGTAACTCGATCTTTCAAACGGGTGAACATCTGCAAAGCTGTGGGCCCGGATGGCATCCCAGGCCGTGTGCTCAAAGCATGCGCTTACCAACTAGCCGGGGTTTTTACAGACATCTTCAATCTGTCCCTCTCTCTGTCTGTGGTTCCCTCATGCTTCAAAAAATCCACCATTGTGCCCATACCTAAGAAAAATAAAATCACATGCTTGAACGACTGGAGGCCCGTTGCTCTGACACCCATCTTCAGCAAGTGTTTTGAGAAGCTCATCAGAGACCACATCTGCTCTGTGCTGCCTGCCTCACTGGACCCACTACAATTTGCATACCGCAGAAACCGTTCCACAGACGACGCTATTGCCTTCACCCTGCACACTGCTCTCTCCCACCTGGAAAATAAGAACACCTATGTAAGGATGCTGTTCGTGGATTATAGTTCAGCATTTAACACCATAGTGCCTGCCACACTGGTTGAGAAGCTCCAGACTCTGGGACTGAACAGATCTCTGTGCAGCTGGATCCTGGACTTCCTGACAGGCAGAAGTCAGGTGGTCAGAATGGGCAACAACACTTCATCTCCGCTGACCCTCAACACTGGTGCTCCGCAGGGCTGCGTTCTCAGCCCGCTCCTGTACTCCCTGTACACACACGACTGTACAGCTACACACAGCTCCAACGTCATCGTCAAATTTGCCGATGACACAACGGTGATAGGCCTGATCACCGACAACGATGAGACGGCCTACAGAGAGGAGGTGAGTACCCTGACTAAATGGTGCCAGGAGAACCACCTCTCACTCAACATCGACAAGACCAAGGAGCTGGTGGTGGATTTCAGGAGACAGAGCAGAGAACACACACCCATCTCCATCGACAAGACACCTGTGGAGCGGGTAAACAGCTTTAAGTTCCTCGGCGTTCACATCACCGAGGATCTCACATGGTCCACTCACACAGATGCAGTGCTGAAGAAGGCACATCAGCGCCTCTTCTTCCTGAGACGGCTGAGGAAGTTTGGAATGAGCCCCAGCATCCTCAGATCCTTCTACACCTGCACTGTGGAGAGCATCCTGACCGGCTGCATCACCGCCTGGTTTGGAAACAGCACTGCTGGCAACCGCAAAGCTCTGCAAAGGGTCGTGCGAACTGCCCGCCACATTGTTGGAGGTGAGCTTCCCTCCCTCCAGGACATCTACACCAGGCGGTGTATAAGGAAAGCCAGGAGGATCATCAAGGACTCCAGCCATCCATCCCACAGACTGCTCTCTCTGCTGCCCTCAGGGAGACGTCTCCGCAGCATCCGATCCCGCACTAGCCGACTGAGGGACAGCTTTTTCCCTCAGGCTATCAGGCTAATGAACAGTCAGAACTAATTCACCCTGCATCACACTCCCACTCACACATCATGCCATGCACTGCACTTTACCGCCGTTCTACTGGACTACACGCACACACTGCAATAATACAACCTATCTGCTATCACTGGATACCATACAATGCACATCCACGACATTGCATATGTATAATCTGTTGCACCTTTGCACAACTATCTATTGCACAACTACTCTGTTGTAAATCTATAATCTGTTGCACCTTAACATATTACTATGTATAGATGTGTACATAATGTAAAATGTGTACATAGTGTATTGGGAACTAAGACTGTCTTTATAGTACACTGTGTGTATTGAGTATGTGTATGTGTATTTTGCACATTGTCTTCTGTACAGTCTGTAAATATGTACTGTCTATATGTAAATTGTTTTTTGTTTTTTTGCACTGTTTGGAGCACGCTCTCAAGAATTTCACTCACCAAGGCACTTGTGCTGTGGTGATGTGACAATAAAAGTGATTTGATTTTGATTTGACATAACGTCTGCACTGATCACCTACGACAAAAGTACACTCTTGGACATTGGAAACCGCTTCACTAACCTGGTTCAGGACACTTTATCACCGAATCCGAATCCATCGTGGCCTCTTGAGATTCTTCGGAATGCGGAGAACAAAGACCACAGGAGACGGAACAAGAAACACCGTGGAAATAGTGCTGGGATTCGTAACAGATTGAGGAAAAGGGCTCACAGTCCTCCTTTACTGAGCATTCTGCTTGCTAATGTCCAATCCTTGGAGAATAAGATGGATGATCTTAGAGCCAGGATAAGTTTCCAATGGGACATAAGGGACTGTAACATAATTTGTTTGACTGAAACATGGCTCACGCCCTCGGTTCCGGACAATGCTGTAATGCCGTCTGACAACTTTTCTGTTTTACGGATGGACAGAACAGCGGAGGCCGGTAAATCCAAAGGTGGAGGAGTGTGTTTCATGACTAACAAGAAATGGTGTGACCCCAGGAATATCTCCTCTCTGTCGCGATCCTGCTCGCCTCATCTGGAACATCTATCCATCATTTGCCGCCCATTCTATCTACCCTGTGAGTTCTCCGCGGTCATCGCTACTGCTGCTTACATTCCACCTCAGGCAGACACTGGCTTGGCTTTGTGTAAACTTCATGATGTGATCAGCGACTACATTAACAAACATCCTGACGCTGCCTTTATCATCGCGGGGGATTTGAACAAAGCCAACCTCAGGCAGGTCATGCCGAACTTTCATCAGCATGTATTCTGTCCAACTAGAGGACCGAATACACTGGATCATTGCTACTCTCAGTTTAAGAATGCAAACTGAGTTTAAGAATACAAAGCCCGCTCACTTCCGGCTTTTGGCAAATCGGACCATGCCGTCATTTTCCTCACACCGGAATATAAACAAAGGCTCACACAGGAACTCCCGGTGAAGAGGGAAGTGACGCGTTGGTCCTCCCACTCAGAAGCTATGCTGCAGGCGGCTCTTGATGACGTCGACTGGGACATGTTCAGGGCGAGCTCATCTGACGTCAGCGAGTTCACGGATGTAGCAGTGAGCGTTGTAAATACACTTACCGAACAAGCTACAGAAACGATAACTGTAAGGACTTTCTCTAATCGTCCCAATAGATCAACTGATGATGCCATCTCTCACATACTCCACTCCTCCCTCACACAAATTGACAGCAGCAATGGGAACTATGCAAGGCTGCTATTTATAGACTATAGCTCAGCTTTCAACACCATAGTCCCCATCAAGCTGACTAATACTCACAGGCCTCAGCCTAAACACTTCACTCTGCGACTGGATTCAAGATTTCCTCACCGGCAGACCTCAAGTGGTGAAGGTAGGCCAGTTCACAGCAAACTCCATCACCCTGAACGTAGGAGCCCCACAGGGTTGTGTCCTGAGTAGGGTTGTCACGGTACCAAAATTTCAGTATTCGGTACCAATACCAGTGAAAATCCACGGTTCTCGGTACCAATTTCGGTACCAAAGCAAAACACAAAAATATTCTAATTAAAAAACACATTTTTATTAATAAAGTTAAACAAAAATAAACTGCACAAAAACCAATGCCATTTTTTATGCTTATTTAAAATTATTTCAAGTTTTTCCACAATTAATAAAAGTATGAAAAAAAGTAAACAAGTTCCACCCAAAAGTTTGTCGTCATATTTCTGCTGCCGCTGAAAAACATCTGTAAACTGTCTGTTTTAGGGTTTGCTGGGGCTTCATGATCTTCCTGCAGCTGTAAAAGGAAAATATAATATTAGTAAAGCAGTGGGCTGAGTCTGACCAAATGCAACATTAGATCATTGACTCCAGCTAAAATATAACATTTCAGTAAATAACAAACCTCAGCTTTTATAATAAATTTAGATAAGATTATATATTTTAAGACAAGTGCATATCAAATAGAAGGAAACTGTAGTATTAAAAACACTTTACAATAAGATTCCATTTTTTAGATAGCATGATCTATCACATAAACAATAGTTATATATTGCAATTATTCTTCTTAGGGTTAATTTCAAAATTTACAAATACATAAAATCAATCAATCAAAACTCAATCTGTTAAAATTATTTAATGCACAATGAACAATGATCATGTGTTTTTATTAAATAACATTCACAAACATTAATTAATGTTGTAAAAATATATTGTTCATAATAACATGAAGTCATTGTAAAGTCTATACAGGAGATAACATTTGACTGTACTTTCATTTAATACAAACTGTGTAAATATTTAATTTTAAAGAGCTTTTAAAACTGCTAGTTATCCAGCCAAGAATAACAACAACTAGCAACTAACTAGCAAAAAAAAAAAAAAAAAAAGGCCAGAACTGTTTTCTGACGGACTGATATGACATAAACACTATTAACTGTTTGTACATTCTCCAACACGCATATTTTAGATTCACAATTCATTTAAAAGCCTCTGGTGTGTAACAATAGTAAATACCATCATGTCCTCCTGTTATTTTTACCCTAATAAAAGTTATAGGCACATTAAGTAGTTAATAAAGAAACTTCATTCTAATGCTCATTATATTAGCGTTAGCCGCGCTTATGCTAAGGATTAACTCCGCTATAACGGCAGTTTATTTTAATCCGACATTCAAATTCAAATATGGAATAATATTCATAACAGAATATCTAAATATTAAATGTTAAGTAGAAACTTACCTGCTTGAACTCTTTCGTTTGATCCGGGTGTCAGTCTTTAACGTGTTGTTAGTTTGATGCATTTCCTCCTTTGGATGTCGCCCTGTCTCAGTGCTTTTATGAAGAGAGCGCATCTGCGCAGCTTTCAGATCACGCAGCAAGAACCGGGTCGACCGGGTACTCGGTACCACCGGGACTTAAAGACAACTGGTACCGTGACGTTTTAATTTTTTTAGTACCGACTTGGTACCGAAGTACCGGGTCTTTTGACAACACTAGTCCTGAGTCCCCTGCTCTACTCTCTCTACACACACGACTGCGTGTCCTCTCACAGATCCACATCTATTATCAGATTTGCTGATGATACTGTGGTTCTGGGCCTCATTTCCAACAATGATGAGACCGCATACTTGGATGAGGTGGAGAGACTTACATCATGGTGCCAGGACAACTGTCTCTCTCTGAACTTGAGCAAAACTAAAGAGCTGATTGTAGACTTCAGGAAGAGACAGCAGCGGCCCTACACTCCTCTTATGATCAGTGGGACCCCTGTGGAGAGAGTAAGCAGCTTCAAGTACCTCGGTGTAAACATCTCCGAGGACCTGACTTGGACTACACACATTCAAACACAGGTTAAGAAAGCCAGGCAAAGACTGTACCATCTGCGACAGCTGAGGAAATTCAGGGTCTCTCCAACAATCCTGAAAACTTTCTATTCTGGGACCATAGAAAGTGTATTGATTCAGTGCTTCTCAGGGTGGTATGGAAACAGCTCCAGCCATGACTGCAAACCTCATTCTGACAGTGTCATTTGCACACAACACTTTCTGTGTCTTGATATCTTGCTATCTTATCTTATTCTTTTATATTTATTCTTTTTGTGATTGCTGCTCATGTCAACCATGTTCAACCTGTTTGCACATTCCCCTCCCGTACAGTCATGCTTATCTTAATATTTAATTCTACAGCATACTGTCATGCACATTCTTTTATACTTTATATTTTATATTCTGTGCTTTATATCTTATTTTTTATTCATTTTATTTGTATGCATACTTGTGTTGTATTCTACAATATTTGCACTGTCCATGGAGCGGACCTGACTCACATTTCACTGCTGGTTATACAATCTCTGTATAGTCGTGTATGTGACAAATAAAAAACTTGAACTTGAACTTGAACAGATCAGAAAACAAGTACATTTATTCATCTTTAAAAAATAAAAATTATTAAAACACGTTATACAAATAAATAAATCATCTTAATCATATCTGACCAATGAGAAACAGTGGTGTGTCACAAATCCCTGTCCATAACACCCTAGCAACAACATAGCAACCACCCAGAATTCCCTGGCTGTGTCTCATTTAGAAGGCTGCATCCTCCGGGGGTCGAATCCTCTGGAGGTTGCATCCTCTGAAGGATGCGTAACGTATACGAAGTGCCCTCAGCCTAGAATTAAACGAGACGGCCTTTGTAGGACGGGCGGAAAAGGACACAGGAATCACGTTGATTTGCCAACACATTTAGAGCATCATTGCATTCTCACACTACTTAAATGAAGGAAAATTATTTCTAAATTTGGAAAGTAATAAAAAAAAAATGCTTTTACTTGTTTTATTTTCTCAATGTTTGAGGAGCTGCAGTATACATACAACAGACATCTGTTAGAGAAAAAAAGGAGGAGGATATTAAGAACAAAGTTTATCCGTTTTTACTGGAGGCAATTTAAGTTAAGTTGAAAAGACTAAATTTGCGCTTGTTACATCTGCCGGCACAGGCATTTAAAAAAAACTATGGTTATTTATAGCGACGCAAAGAATTGTAGCAGCGAAGGATACAGTTGATGCATCCTCCGAATTCCTGTGAAAGAAGTTCACATTCGAAGGTCGCATTCGGAGTGACCTACTTGCTTTTCTGAAATGAGACAGCCTCGATGATGTATGCACCCTTCGAATGAGACCTCCGGAGGACGCAGCCTTCTAAATGAGACACAGCCCCTAGCAAACCTGTAGCAACGCACTTGTCCTGTCCATAACACCCTAGCAACAACATGGCAACCACCTAGCAACCACTCAGAACACACAAGCAACAATCCAGAGTACCCTAGCAACTGCATAGCAACCACTCAGAACACCCTAGCAACCGTGTAGCAGCGCTACTGTCAGTGATCTGTGTGTTTGTGTGTCTGAGAGAAACGGCAGCGACTCAAATCCGTTCGCACATTAAAACCACTTCAAACCGCTTTTAAATGAATTGTTGTTTATTTCAGTTCTAGAGATTAAATTATCATTTGTTTATTGAAGTAAATGTATGTAAAAGGTTCTTGCTGATCAACAATGTTGAATGAAATATTAATATTTAGTCTAGAAATACTTGATTCAGCTGTTTATGAATCTGATTCTCAGATCAAATGATCAGATGAGACTCATTGAAATCTCTGACAAAGTCTGAATCAGTTTCACAACAAATATTAATAATCGCTTGTGTAATGTCCACGAATTGGTCCAACGGATGTATTCAATTGTGGAAGAAGGTTTCCTGCGTGTTCGGTCTTTTCAGCGCAAAGTTATTAAATTTAGGTTAAATTCAAATCTGACTCCATTTTATTATGACCTGGAATTTAGGTTGAAATGCAAAATGGATGTTTGTTTGTTTCTAATTAGTATTCTTCTGAATTTGATTATTCTAGTTAACTCTTTACTTTATATATACTCGTTCATTCGGGTACTCATGTCGCTAGCACAGATACAACATAATCTACTAGAGTCAATGATTACAGAGTAAAACAGAATAAGATCAAATGTAACAATTTATTATCAGTCAGGTAAATACTGTATGTATTATATATACAGTGCCCTCCACTAATTTTGGCACCCTTGATAAATATGAGCAAAGGCAGCTGTCAACATGTGGCCAACAAGAAATAGTGAAAGCATTTATTTCACAATGAGAGTTTCCCCCCACTTTCAATTGTTTTACTTCAATGATAGGTTGGAATTTTGTGAATTTTTTGAATGAAAGATAAAAAGGATAACAATGCAGATTTATTTTCACAGCCGCCTTTGGTCATATTTACCAAGGGTGCCAATATTAGTGGAGGACACTGTATATATATATATATATATATATATATATATATATATATATATATATATTTGATTTGTATCTGTATTTTTGCGTTCTACTGTTAGTGTTTAGTGTTATCTGTATGCACCAGGGAGTAAGAGAGTAACGCAATTTCAATTCTCTGTATGTATGTACGGTACATGTGGCAGAATTGACAATAAAGAAGACTTTGACTTTGACTTTGAAAAATGGATAATATTAGCGTAGCGGTCACTTTAAGCAGGGCAGAAGGAAAGTGATTGTGATTAAGCAAGTTTGTTGGAGTAAATGGCAGAACTACTGGAACTCGTGTAAAAAAGGAAGACATTTTTATAGAATACAAAGTAACATAAAACAGGGTTAAATTAATCATTAAATAGGAAGGACATTAAGAATGGGTCATACTAATCTTAATGCAACACTTCATATTATCGGAAAACATAATTCTGGTTTATGTAATGCATGTCAGGAAATGGAAACATGTTTTGATTAGATGTAAAAAAAAATATGAACAGGAAAGAACTGAACTTATAAAAGATATGCAAGCTTTGGGTATTATGGAATTTACTTTATATAATATTTTAAAGGCAGGAATAGAATTTAATAATTACAGCGTTAATGAAGTTCTCGGTCTAAAGAATATAGAAAATCCTCCTCGTGTTCCATCTTCATCACACTCCAGTACAGTAGGTGGCGGTGTGCACCTTTCCAGTTGGTTTGCAACCCGTCATTAAACTCACAGAAGAAGAAGAAGAAGAGAGAGAGCGAGAGACTCACAAAAACGTCTGGCAGAGAGCATGATATAATTTAACACAGACAATTGGCATTATGTTCATAATTCTTTCCATGGGCCCATGCAAGGACTGAGAATAATCGGACGGCTTTGAAAGATAAAGAGCTGAAATATTGTTAACGCTTAGTTATCTCTCTTGCTTTGGATCATTAACGCGTTATGCTCTCTTTCTGAAATCACTTTTGGGAGGAACCGTGTACAAACGCTACTGTAAAGTCATAACGGAGCGAGTTATCAAAGCTTTCACATGTCCCTTTAAACATGCTCTTTAAAGGTAATATTACTTTTGTAATATAAAAAAGAGAGAGAGAAAATTCTTGATGAATTACAGCATTTCACCCTGAGTAGTGTACTTGTATAAAGACGTGTAAATGAAGTAAAGTATTGGAGTATTGCATAGGGCTGGGTATCGTTCAAAAATTTGATAACCGGTACCTTGAGTTTGATACCGGTTCCAGAACGATACTTTTTTTCGATACCAATCTTATGAAATCAGATTTAACAAGATTACATTATCTCCAAAAACTATTTATTCAGCTTGTTGACATTTATACAGACTCAAAGACTCATCTCCTGAGCCACTGCACAAAGGAACAAAATATATCCAACACAATAAATCAGTGCAAATAATTTAAATAAAGCTCAAATAGTTTTCAGTTTACACATCTGTTAGGCTACGTTTACACTAGTGCGTGTTCATTTTAAAACACATAGCTCAGACAGAATCATAATTTCTATTCATTTATTCTAAGTGGTTAAAGACTTCAAGAAATTGAAAATCTTTCTTTCACCATATGTTTTATTGTTATTAAATTCTGCTGTAGTATGTCTAATTATTTGAATGCATAAAAACAACTTAGTTTATTCAAATTTATTCTTAAAATAGCCTTATGAAATGTTTTATTTTTCCTCAGAAATTCTGTATTCTGTATCTGGTTTTCAAATGAAGGCATAAAATATTAATTTCATTTATCTTTAAATTATTGAAAATCAAAGTTTATTTATTTATTTTGGCAAACAAAGGGGGTTTACTATTAAAATTAAAACATGGAAGAAATGTGTGATCATTTCTAAAAAAAATAAAATAAAGTTTTTATATAATTTTAATAGTAGCAGTATGTACACTCTGCTGAACAATATTAATATATTTCTGCCGCAGTGTCTTTCAAGTTAAACCAAACTTTTATTTTGACGGGTTGCCGTGAAAACCTTACAGTTCTGTGTGTATATGATATGATGCTAGTGTTACTCAAATCAAACGGTAAAATGTTCATGGAGTGACTCTCAGAGCAGGTCTGGAGATGTTGTTCGTGTGTTTATGTCCTCATTTAGACGGCAGATGCTGAAATCACCACGAGCGTCACGCGCGCTTCAGTAGTAAACAAAACCGTGCGATATAGAACAGACTGCTCTCGCGGATGTCAAACACTGATCAATCAGCGCCGCGTCGCTTCTAGTCGAACACACCTAGTGCTGCAGGCTTATTGCCTCACTGACGTTGATGAGATTAACCCCTTAGGTATCGAAATTTGGTGCCGAACGACGAGACGTTTTTCGATACTCGGTGGTATCGAGGCAATTCGGTCGGTACCTAAAAAGTATCGAACTCGATACCCAGCCCTAGTATTGCACATGTGTACTGTTTACATATGCAGGGATGTATTGGCAAAATGTCACCTTTATTAAGGTGGGAGAAAAAAAATGATTCACCTAACTATCGCGATACTTTTAAAAATGATTAAAAAATCGATTGGTTTACCTCAGAATCGATTTTTATTTCATTATTTTATTTTAGAGCGCTAACACAGATACACACAGGGGCGTTTAAAAGCCACATCTATCAGCGGATCCTTAATTTTAGACAGAGCCGCTGATTGACAAGACTTTTAAACGCTGCTGTGTAACCCCTCGGTGAAGAGTGTGAAGTTATGATCATTTTAACCAATCACAGACATATCTGTTGTGCATGTGAACACAATGGCCAATCAGGGGTGTTTAAGAATCCACCCAACAGCGCTCAGAATGCTCATGGGAAATGCTGGTATCGTCACATTTTTAACATTTCAGTACCGAAGTCAGTAATTTTGACAACCCTATTTTGAATGTATTATTTGAAAAATAAAAATTACCTGTTTTTTTTAAAAAAAAGCGCAGGCTATCTGTCTTTGATTTCAGACACAAGAGGTTCACCATGAACAATCTCCTTCCTTGGCAAGGCAAAGGTGCTCTCCATCAGAGAATCTATAATTTTCCTGTCTCTCTTCTTTTTCTTCATCTCTTCCATCAAAGTTAATCTCTCGCCTTCAAGGCCTGACTTCCCATCCGGAAAATCCGGCAAAAAGTTCAGCTCTGACCGTTTTGCTTTCTTCATCATCTTTTTCCCCAATGATGTGCCTGTAGACCTCTTATGATTGATTGTAAGCTCTGGGCATCCTGCAATACGATACTTCTGACGGAGGTTACCCATTTTAAAAGCGAGGCTGAACTTCCAGCAGTACCACCCATGGGTATATCCTGGCTCTCTCAAACAGGGATGCTTTTCGATGAGGACTTGAGCAACATCCTCAATTTGCTTGGTTGTTGGATATGCATTGAACTCATACATAGCACTTGCTACCTTGTCGAGTATGTCCCTCTTCATAGCAGAATTAACAGTCAGTAGAGAACCATCTCTTTGATACATCTCATTGCCTTTTTTGAGCTTTAGTTCTACATCGTAAGAGAAAGTAGGTATGATAAATGGGTCAGGCCAGTGTTTGTAGCGAGAGGTTGACGGAGGACATGCAGAGGATGCTGAGGTCCCAGCGGCTGTTTCAGAACAACTACCGTCCAACAAGGCTGCAGAAGTGGGCATATTGGGTGGTTCCTTTACTATTACCTTCAGCCTTGGTCTCTCTGTTGGTAGGTCAGACATTTCAGTCAAGTTGCAGAGTTCATTGTTGAACTCTTGATCTTGAAATTGGACAACAATATCACCCTCTAGATCAAGCCTGTTCTGGAGTATAGTCTTCAGTTCATCCACTGTCTCAGGAAGACTTTCAATCTGGACTCTCCGGATGTCATCATTCGCAAGAATGACATGAAACAGCACACTGGAAGCTTAACAGAAAAGAAGTAGAACCGGGTTCAATTGTGTTTTAACTAGTAGTGTTTTAACCGCTACAGCTAAAGTATGTCTACACTGGATGCGACAAAGCGACCGTTGAAAATCATTTGAAATTTGTGTCAATATGTCATAAACAGAACGCAGCAGCAGTTTTCTGTCAGGGATTTGTTGCGCCGCGCCCAGTGTAGACAGCATCACTGATTATGAGTTCTACAGTATTTTGTCGCGCCGTTCGCGTCGTGTAGACACGGTGTCAGGCCAGTTACGATGTAAGTGACTTTCTTCAGCACAACAGTAAAGATTTTTAGCTGATTTTTTTTGCTCTGTGATTCATATAATGGTAGACAGCAGGTGCTATCTCTTTGAAAATCAAAAAAAAATAATATGCAGACAAAAATGTAATACCTGTTGATGACAATACATTGAGGTTTTATGAAGTTAAACAAGCTGTCTGTGCAAAAAATCAAACATTATTTACAACAAAAAACTTTTTTTTACTGTTCTACTAAAGAAAAACTTGCCTAAATCTTGGTTGGCCTGAGGGTGAGTAAACAGCAAATTATATTTTTTGGGTGAACTCTCCCTTTAACTGCCAAGTTCTAGGAACATCCCTGTCAGACCACAAAAGCCAGAACTCAAACTAATGCCGCATTTCCACCGAAATTACCTGGACCAATTTGTCCCAGGAACTTTTTTTTCCCCCAGACCTGTTGTTGTCTGCATTTCCATCTTGGGCTAAAGCACCATGGAGACTAGGCTAATAGTCTGGTGACGTAGGACTGCGCATGACTGCTCGTCCCTGTCCAGGGCCATTTCTCAATACCAAGTATGCAAATTTCGAACTTGCATCCTCGGTAGTTCGGACGTCTTAAGTTCGACTCGGGAGTGTGACAAGTCCGGTAATTCCGCAAACAGCAGCGTACTTGATAAAGTCAGTCAGCTCACTTTGGCTACTGCAATTTTCTTCACTGTATTTACAATAAAACGAAATATGATATCAAACACCACTGCATCTTTTCATTTTCATTTAAACATAGGCTATTAATAGCCGCAGAAATGTAGTTCAGGGAACGTACATACATTACAATGAAACAACATATTATATGAAACAGCATTGCCTCTTTTCATTTTAACATATTAATAGAATGACAGAATAAAGATCAAAGATTACCTGTTAGATTTACCCAAAACGAATTATATCTCATGTTTAACCACTACAGAGACATCAGAGCCAGTGGCAAATCTCAGAAGGACTAGCCGAGTTGAGGCTGCTCTCATTGGGATACATGAGCACTGAGTGCAAACTGATCGCGTGGAGCTCATGTCTCCAAAATCGGCGACGCAGATTTTCAAATAGGTGCAAGCTTTATAAATAAACTGCAGATTTGTGTTTTAAACAACTACATTCTCAGCTGAATTACGTTTAAAACTACATTTCATGACAGAATTTCATTGCCCCAAAAGTTCCTACTACCTTGAGAGCAGGGACTTTGAGGGGCAAATTTTTACCCGGAACTATTAAATCATGGTTCCTGTGGTGGAAATACACAGAGTACTGCTCCAAAGTTCCTGCGGTGGAAACGTGCTTTAAGGCATAATGTGTAATAAACACCAGTTATCGTTTCAATTTTTAAATGCAAGTATCATTTTAACAGCTCAAATTTGAAAGTAGAAATTATTTAGCAACACAAATACAAAAAGAGCCTGAAATGCATTTTAACCAAATCATGCAAGACGTTTACTATAAAAAGACATACCTCAGTGAAGTAAAAACACTCTGGGTGGCACCATCAGTTTTCCTTGCACCATGTAAGAAGCCAGTGGGTGGAAGGAATTCAGATCTTCTGGGTCTGCAACTTGATGGTCTGTAGAAAGATTCCTTGTCAATTTATAGCATCCGAAGTGCTCCAAGTACCACGATGAAAAGCATTCAATGATGAACGATGCCTTGTTGTCCACAATCAGTACTTTGACAATTTTGCCAAAATCAGGCAGTCCACTTGTGCTCCCAACAGAAACAAACATCCCCTCAGAGTACTTAGTTCCATGTAGAATCACACTAGTTGCAAGGGACACAGTCTTCACATTCTTGTATTTAAGTCTGATAGCCTTTTTGACTGAGTTATCCAAAATGTCCAAAGAAACCAGAGACACTCTGTCAACCTCCAGTGGTGGCTTAAAAAGGCAGGGCATGTCAAGGAAGTATGCTAACATATGCTGGTGTCTTGTAGCTAATGTTAGCAAAATGTTTTTAAAATTGTTCACGTCACGCACAACTTTTTAAAAAAAGCTGTGTTTTGCTTCAAAGCGAATTGTCCAACAGTCCAGCAAAGGTCCAAAACAAAGGATGAGGTAGGGATAATGTTCTACGAAATGATGTTTTGGCCTGAGTTTACAGTCAGGAAATGCATCCTGGAGCAATTGCCTATGTACCGAGATGTTTTCTTCCAAATAGGAAATCAGTAAAAGAGGGTGTTGCCAAAAGTTCTACTATGTCTTTTAATTTAAGAATAACATCCCATGTCACGTCATTTTCTGGGATAAGTTCCCCAATCATCAAGGGAATTAGTCGTAACAAGGTCCAGTTCTCGTGACCGTTTCCACCGATTGTACCATTGATGCTGAAACTCCTTGGTATTTTGTTTGGGCGGTTGGTCTTATCAGAGAATTAGTACGGGAAATTCTGTATAGCAGAATTTAATTCATCCAATATGCAGAAAGTCAGGTGGGAAACTTGTGACTGTATGAAAGTAGGTCAGCTTGTTGAAAACACAATCCCTTTTGACACCATTTACATTCTGTACATGTTGATATTGTTGAACCTCCAAAACATTTGCCTCATGAGTTAATTTTGTCCTAAGTGGAAATAACCCACCTCTCACTTCATTTGTCTGAATGTCTCTATGGCTTGCTTTACAAAATCTGCAAAATTTATCAACAGTGAATGATTCCTGGAAGCCAGCAAGCGAAGGAGCAGCTAAATTATTAGACAAAAAGCACTGTGCCTTTGACGGTAGCTCCTAGACTCTGAATGAACAGACCTTGGTTTTCAAGTATCTGTATGTCTTTTTAAAAAGGCTGAAGAATTTTCTCATAGCCAAATGTTTTAATGTGATTACTGTTACACAGAACTGCAAGGTATATAGATTGCAATATCCAATGAGAGGACAGTTTACTCGCACGTGACTTGTGTTAACAATTTTGGTCCGTTTAGAAACTTTGCCGTGTGGAACCGCACCAACAATAAAAAGCAAAATTGTAATAATTTTAATGATGTTTTATTAACAAGGTTCGGGAGGAGCACGATCAGATAATCAACTAATTTGGCGCAGGTGCAACTCGTTTAGCTAACCATCCTAACGAGCACAATATGTTTAAATACTGTATATGCAGCCTGCCTACCTCTGTCCAGTGACAGTTTTCCGGCATCCCTCCTCCACCCCAACTCCTCACCCCTAATCTATTTTTATCCCATATTAGGGATAGGGGGAGTTCTCTGGGTTTGGGCCATATTCCGGGCTCGGAGCCCTCCCCCAGGACAGCACGCCAAAATATGCTTACTATTTGCTGTCAGATTAGATGTAAGGGTGAACTCGTGATATCCCTGTTTCAGAACAAAGCAATCGATCTACAGGTGTGAAAACACCCTAAAAGAGTATTACGAGACATGCTGCGTGTGTGCGTCTTGTCCGTGAGATGCGGGAAACGCGCAGTGTGGGGCAGAGCGGAGCGAGTATGGGAAGCAATCAGAGACATGGGCTGTGTGTGCGGTCTTCTGAATTAGCGAACATGCATTATAAACTTATTTCAAATTAATCTGTAAAATGTGTAAGATAACGTTCATGTAGCCTACTAATACAAACATCTAAAAATGTATCTTTTATTCTCCAGTACTGAAAGCAGAACCGATAAGGGAGCTCTTGATATGCGTTGTGACGCAGCTCTTGCAAATTACCTTTTTTGTTCGTTGTCTGTCATTTCGAAGATGAAGTTACATACGTTTTTCTTTAGTTTTAATTTGCCTAATTTTCGATCTGTTTCAATTTGCACTTTTGTGAGTGCAGTGTTACTGAATGAGCATTTTAAACTGATGTGCTCTACACTCTTACTTCTGTGTCGACACTCCTTTAATATAGTGATATAATGATTTACAAAGAGACAACACTTCTTGATTTCTTTTTGTTATCAACATCTTTTTATTTTTTTACACATAACACAACACAGCATCCAAAATATAACAAAACAAAACAACAGACACATACTGAACATCCAGGGGCGGACTTACCCATTAGTCAAAGGTAGGCGACTGCCTTGGGCCGCCAAAAGCCAAGGGCCCCCTAAAATGCTTTTCATATACGAGATGCGCATTAAGCGCGGACACGCGAACGGTTGCGGTTTACGGTGTTCATTACCACGACAACCGTCTGCGTGTCTGAGTTGAACGTGCTTATTGTGTATCCTGCTTGTAGCAAATAAAAATATTATGCATCTGAAGCTGACTGCCGTGCGAGGTCTCGCTTTCCCAGCACGCGCATACACCTATCTCTCTCTCTCTCTCTCTCTCTCTCTGCTTCTGCTCTGTACAGCGAGCGGCTGAAAGGAGCTGCGCTTTCAGTTAAAACACAGATATGTTGCTTCTCTAATTTTACATGCAAGTATAGCCGAAATCACAGCACAGCTATTGTCTTTATCTTACGTGTAGCCTATTTGACTTTATCAGACAACGGCACGATTATAAATCAGGATTTTTGTGCAGATTAACATCTTGGAAGGGAGATCTGGTTTTGTAATCTTAATGGGTCGCGTTTCAGTCACTATTTCATATTCATCCTGTTGTCTGAATACGGAAACAGAAAACAGGTTTCTGTCCTGCGAAAATGTAAACCGGTTTGTGTCAGTAAATTGCTCAGTGCAAAGAAAGAGAAGTAATAGGAACATGGTATTTCTATGTTCTTTTTTTCATGTGTCTAATAGACATGGACAAGTTCTTTGAAAAACATCTATGACCTTTGAAACATGTCTACTCTTCATGCTCTATGTATGTTGACTATGGTTTCACTAATAATACACATATATTTCATAAAGCATCCATATTTGTCCTTGCCCATGTTGATTAGAGTATTAAAAACTTGAAAAGTATTAATTTAAGGTACATTTAGAACAGATACAAATTTAAATTTTACCTGATAAAGTACAGACTATAGAATGAATGTGCATTTTAAATAATCCAGTCTGCAGTTTTTGTTCAGACCGATGTGAAAATCCACCCACATAAACCCGTTTTAAATAATATAATAATTTACACTTCTGACTCATCCCTTTTCTTAAAAAAAAAAATTGGTTTAAAGGTTCAATTGTGAGGTTTATCATTTTATAATTTATTGTTTTTTTGTTAAAACTTGTATCTCAACGGTAAATCAATTGCTATTTCGTGGTCTACAACATGAAAAAATAAAAGTGTCTGCTAAATGAATAAATGTAAATGTAAATGAAAGAATCCCATTATAACATGCAAAATGTAGAAACATTGGACACAACTATGTGGCACCATTGTGCAGCAGCTAGCATCACGACAAAAAAAGAAACCAAGGTTGATCTAGGTAAATTTGTGCAAATGTATAGGGCCCCATTCCTGTATTTGCCTGGGGCCCCCAATTCACTAAATCCGCCCCTGAACATCTCAAAGTCCAGTCAAAAGGGAGGGAGAGAGGGAAGGACAACAAAAACACAAGAGTCACTCCTCCATACAATCACGTATATCAAACAAAAAACACTGCCAAGCATCAATGGTCGAGGGCCTGGCCCCACGGACTCACGCTGTTGCACATTTACATGTCACTATTTCCAGGAGGCTACGGATCCAATTTGTTTTTCCACACATGTGCGGTGTAAACCAGTTCTGTATTATTGTCTTCTTCGCAGCTGTAAAACCAGCAAAAAACATTCTCTTTTGCATTGAACTTATACAGAGACCTGAATCATCATTAAGAAGACAAACTTGGGTTAGCAAACCAATCAATTCGCAGTAATGATGACAAAACCAGGTTTACATGTGTCCATAGACTGATGACGACGGGACATTCCCAAAACATATGAAGAGAAGTGCCTGATGATGTAGTGTTACATATATGGCAGTTAGAATTTGATTGTAGTTTCATCTAAGTAAGGAGTTATGTATGCTCTATGAATGACTTTGAAGTGAACTCTTCTTGATTTCTTGTTGATTTTGGCAAATCTGCTTCTTCCACACTTCACACTTCAGCTGGAATATTCCCATCAGTTTACAAGTGAAGACGAGCATCAAAGCATCAGGATGAAATCTGTAAAGACTGAGTTTATTAAAGAGGACAGAGATAAGATGAGAGATCCAGAACCCTGCAGAATCAAACACACTGAAGATACTGAACAACAAACAGGTTGCTGTTTATTCTTCATTCTTCATTAATAATGCTGACGGTTATAAAGTTTCAAGTAGTTTTAGATTTTGTTTGTTGTAATTGGAAAATTCTTTAGAGCTCTGCAATAATATAACTAAATAATCAAATAATAAGGGACACTTTCTATGAACTGGGTACTATATTTGCAACTAAATTATTTATGTTAGATAATTGTGTTGTTGATCAAACGTATTTAAAAGTTCTTCCTTTAGAAACATGGGACTTGTGCCTATAATGTTTTAAAAATCATAATTTGAAGATCAATGTAGGCCACCTCATTCATGGAAAGGTTCAGAGACATATATAAAACTATAGCACTCTCTACTCTAATTCTATTTTTCTTAAAAAAAAACTCTAGCATTCTATATTATTTTATAATAAAAATAACCTGCGTTAGGCTAACTGAGACTTGTCATATCACTTGCATTTTATTGCTCTCTTGTTGGTTTTAATTGCTTCTCTTGTCCTCATTTGTATATTGCTTTGGATCAAAGCATCTGCTAAATGACTAAATATAAAATGTACTAGATGTATTTATAAAACTGCATCAAAATATTCAAAATTGTGTATAGCAATTGTGTACTTTCCACCATTACATCAGGGTTCAATTTTATGTATTTTTACTTTTTCATGAGTTACTGAGAAATGAACTGTTTTTGCTTTTATTTCAGATTTGATTGAAGAAAATGAGGACAATGAAGAATTGAGGGAATTTGAGGGAAAAAATCACTTCAAAACTGGAGGAAAACCTTTGAGATGCTGTCAAAGCAAACAGATAATATTAAGGAAAACAAGAACCAAGAAATCTTTCACCTGCACTCAGTGTGGAAAGAGTTTGACAAACAAAACAAGTCTTGAGCGTCACATGAGAGTTCATACTGGAGAGAAACCGTTCACTTGTGATCAGTGCGGGAAGAGTTTCACACAATCATCAAACCTTAAGAAACACATGAACATCCACACTAGAGAGAAACTGTACACATGTGATCAATGCGGCAAAACATTTTTGAGAGCTTCAGACCTGAAGCAGCACCTGAGAGTTCATACAAAGGAGAAGCCACATTCATGTAATTTGTGTGGAAAGAGTTTTTCGCGTCCAGAACATTTAAACGAACATCAGAAAATACATACTGGTGTGAGAGAGTACATGTGCTTTGAGTGTGAGAAGACTTTTACTACAGCAAGCCGTTTAAAACTGCATGAGAGGATCCACACTGGAGAGAAACCATACAAGTGTTCACACTGTGACAAGAGATTCAGTCGGTCAACACATCTGAAAACACACGAGAGGTTTCACACTGGAGAGAAACCATACAAGTGTTCACACTGTGACAAGAGATTCAGTCAGACAGCACATCTGAAAACACATGAGAGGATTCACACTGGAGAGAAACCTTACACATGTGATCAGTGCGGGAAGAGTTTCACACTAAAAGGAGACCTTACGGTACACATGAGAGTTCATACAGGAGAGAAACTGTTCACTTGTGATCAGTGCGGGAATAGTTTCTCACAATCATCAACCCTTAAAGATCACATGAACATCCACACTAGAGAGAAACTGTACATATGTGATCAATGCGGGAAAACATTTTTGAGAGCTTCAGACCTGAAGCAGCACCTGAGAGTTCATACAAAGGAGAAGCCACATTCATGTCATTTGTGTGGAAAGAGTTTTGCACGTCTACAACACTTGAAAAAACATCAGAAAATACACACTGGTGTGAGAGAGTACATGTGCTTTGAGTGTGAAAAGACTTTTACTACAGCGTACTGTTTAAAACAGCATGAGAGGATTCACACTGGAGAAAAACCTTACAAGTGTTCACACTGTGACAAGAGATTCAGTCACTCATCAAGTCTGAAAACACATGAGAGGATTCACACTGGAGAGAAACCTTATAAGTGTTCACACTGTGACAAGAGATTCAGTCGGTCAGGACACCTGAAAACACATGAGAGGATTCACACTGGAGAGAAACCTTGTAAGTGTTCACACTGTGACAAGAGATTCAGTCGGTCAGGAGAACTGAAAACACATGAGAGGATTCACACTGGAGAGAAACCTTATGTGTTCACACTGAAGGAGTGGATGGCACATCTACATTGGCCTTCATAATAATATTAATTATAATATTTCTTGAATAATTATTAATCAAATTTATGCATGTTAGAGAATAAGTTTAGTCCAAAAATTCCAAATTTATCTGGAATGATAAATGCCCCAGAATTAAACTTACCACATTACAACACCCTAATAGCGCAGGAGGACTGGCTGTACCAAATTTTGAATTGTATTGTTGGTCGTTCCAGCTTAAGGCTCTTCATAATTGGGTTAATCCTCAATCTACAGTTTCATGGAGAGTGATTGAAGCTGACAAGGTTAAACCAAATAGACTCCAAGATATTTTATTTACTGGCACAGGAAAAAAAGGGGATAATTATAAATTTGGTCTGGTTGTGGCCAACTCTACTCAAATCTGGAAAACGGTTGAACGTCGGATAGGAGGACCCTTCAAATTTTGTAACAGTACACCTTTATGGCACAATTTTAATTTTGTATGCAGAAATCGTCCATTTGTCCAACCCTCTTGGTCTTCTTTAGGTGTAAACACGTGCGGTGATATATATGATAACCAGGGCCTATGTTCATTTCAGACATTAAGAACCAAATTTTGTCTACCAGCATCCGCATATTTTGTCTTTCTTCAATTACGTTCTGCTCTCAAAGCGTATTGCATTCCTTGGTCTTCTTCCATTTCCTCTCATCCTACGCGGGACTGGATTGCACCATCTGCTGGTCGGCCATCTGTTTCCTTAAAGAGTTAATTTATCCTCTATGATTTATCACTAAAATTTCATGCAACTAAAGCGCTTTCTGCTGCCACTGCTATATTAGCAACAATAATATGACTGTCACGTTTATGGTCTGTGTTGGTTTTGTTTCCCCCGTATTTGTTCCTGTTTCCTTATTTGGTCATTTTCCTGTCCTTGTTTGGTTTGATTATGATTCCGTTCAGCTGTGTTTGATTAATTATCTAGTTTCATCCTGTGTATTTATGTATTTAAGTTCCTGTCTATTCAGTTAGTTTTTTGTCTGGTCTACTCGTTACATCCCCTGTGTTCATGTCTGTCTCAGTCCAGCATTGTATTGCCCTGTTGAGTTGGATTAAAGACTGTTTATTTGAGTTATCCTCGTCTCTGTGGTCCTCGTTCCTCTCCGCTGTGTGTGCACCGTGACAGAAGACCAGACCAAAACAGAGAGTGAGCGGCACCTTTTTTCACTGTTTTATTTTCCGTTTTTTGTTGGTTCCTGTTTGTTTCCCACGGCATGGAATTCAAGTCAAGTCAAGTTGAGCTTTATTGTCATTCCGCTACATGTGGGGACATGCAGTGGAACGAAATGTCGTGCCTCACAGGACCACGGTGCTACATAAATACAGACATACAACAATGAAGTAGAACACTATAAACCTATACACAGACTAACCTACTGACAGATGTTGACTAAGTTTACTATATATATAAATGTTTACCCTATACAACTAAGATAAAGATAAAAAATACAAACTATACAAACTATGCGAATGCTTCACATAAATACTGTACATGTGCAGAGAGAAACATTGTGAGTCAAGCAGCTGGCTGGGGAACAGTATAAGATGATTTGTAGTGGTGCATGAGCATGTAAACATACATATACATATATTAGTCTTTTGTGGGATTGTGTACATATAGCAATGTAAGAAAAGTGTCTAGTGCATAGAGGAGAGTGTGTTACTACAGGTGGTTTGTACGGGCCCACTCACCTGTGTGTAGCACACTTGAATTGCACAAAAAAAAGTTCACAGTATTTTTCTTTGATGAGGTAAGGTTGTGGGGGGGTGGGGGTCCATGTTTCAGGAGGTAGGGGGTTGCATGGGGTTTCAGAAGGGGGTGGGGTGATTGAGTTCAGGGCTCTCACAGCCTGGGGGAAAAAGCTGTTGAGCAGTGTCACGGAGCAACCCCGTGATCATGAATGGACTGAATGCACGTACACCATATCTGGCACATACATATAGACTGCACGCAGCATTAACACAGTCTGTTTGTCAGTACTGATATCATTTATACACGGACCTGTATAATACCTGTGAGTGTTCGAATGTATGGTGTATTATGTGTTTAAGATATGTGAGGGTACGATGTGTATTTTGTTCATTATGTGTAGTGGATATAAGTACAACGTGTTGGGTAACATTAGCTGCTACATTGTTAATTCATTTTCATAATAAATAACCACAATACACATATGTTTGATTTAAAGTTTTTATTTAAGATTAGGTTACGCAGTATAGCAAATATAACTTACCTGCTTGTAATACACCAGGGACCAAACCTGAATTGTTTTAAACCCAAAGCATTTAAGAATGGTGGACGCGCCATCTGAATGGAGAAAACCATGTTGGGTATGCTGTCACTGGGAAGGGGGTTTCCAATGTACCTGTAAAACAAAATTTACATTTGTGCATCCATAGCTTGTATTTTATATTGTGATTTGTGAAATGTATACTTAAATATATGCATAATGTGATCAGAAGTGCATATGTAAGGAAGTAAACTTACCTGTAGATTGGTACATCCCGGGGTGTGGCCTAGACTATAACATGGCTGCCGGAGCTGTACATGGAGTTCGTCACTCGTCATGGTTGAGTGTCAGATTGGTTTGTGTGGAGAGAGCAAGCAATAGAAGCTTATGCTTAAGAAGTTTGTTAACCAAACTACGCAACTGTTGTTGTGGTCATGGTCCAACAAAGAGACTTGTAAATACTCTTTTTGTTTTTTTTTGTTTGTTTTGTCTTTGTTTTGCTGTGGAATCTACACTATCTGTACAATAAATTCACCTCCACTGGAATTTCCTGTCGCCGTAGTCTTACTATGCCTCCGAACGCAAGTGCAATCCCTAACAGATGGTGTCAGAAGTGGGATTCAGTGGTCTAAATAGATTGAAATGCCACCCAAGACAAGAAGACAGCAGACGGCGAACATGGATAGTGAGGATGGACAAAGTGCAGCAGGTGGAGCTACAGGAGTAAGTGTTCAACAGTCTATTGAAATCCCTACAACCACAGATAAGGCAGCCCTCGCAGCATTGGCGGGCATGTTCCAGACCTTCTTGCAGTACCAGAAGGAAAGAGATGAGAGGCAAGAGAGAGACTTGACGCGACGAGAACAACAGTTCAAAGTACTTACTCATCAGGTCACGCAAATGCAGATGGACTTGGAACGGACCAGGTATGGAGCTACATCTGCAGAGCGATCAGCTACTCGGGGACCGGCTCTGGTCCCTCGGCTGCCGAAGCTACAAGAGGATGACGATATTGAGCAGTACTTAACCACTTTTGAAAGAATGGCAGAAGTCTACTTGTGGCCAAAGGAGGATTGGGCTGTTCATCTGATTCCTTTGCTCACAGGGAAAGCGAGGAGTGCATTCGTCGCTATGTCACCAGCCTTGTCTTTGGACTATGATAGAGTCAAAGAGGTGATTCTCAAGAAATATGAAATCAGTCCGGAGACATATCGACTGAGATTCCGCTCACTGGACACACCGGCTGACGAATCCCCAATGGAATTATATGTTCGGCTGAAGGATTTATTTTCCAAATGGGTGCGGCTTGAAACAAGTAGCAAAATAGGCTTGATGGAGACACTGGTACTAGAGCAGTACATGCGGGTATTGTACCCGGAAGTAAGGACTTGGGTAAAGGAGCGAAATCCTGTGACTGCAGAAGAGGCAGCTAGCTTGGTGGAGGCCTATAGCACAGCGAGGAAGGGTTCCTCTGGGATGTTTCGGTATGCTGGAAGCCTACAGTCTAACAGAGGTAAGTCTGTGGGGTCAGGGGGTAGTTCGTACTCTCAATTGCAAACCCAGATTTTAAAACCCACCCACCCTAAACCCATACCACCTGTAATGGCACGCCAATCATCAGCAAAAAATGATGTGGTTTGTTATAATTGTGCAGAGCCAGGTCACACTAGTCCACATTGTCCTTTGAGAAAGCCTAAATCAGCTCGACTGTGTTATATACCAACCCCTACAATAGCACCTAAAGTAAACAAAGAACCTACCGTTTCTGTTTTGTTAAATGGTAGACCTGTAACAGCCCTGGTAGACACAGGTTGTGCACGAACTTTAGTGCAGGCAGAGTATGTTCCAAGAGATTCATGGACTGAGGGAACAGTCACAGTCTGTTGTGTACATGGGGACATATCAGAGTTGCCCACTGCTGAGGTGTACATTGAGATTAACGGTCAGCCTTACTTGATGAAAGTAGGGATTGCTACAACCTTACCTTATCCAGTGTTGCTAGGTACAGACATGCCTATACTAGCAGACTTAGTGCAAGAAACTGCATGGTGTGGCATGGTTACTAGGACACAGGCCCAAAAATTAACTCCGTTGTCAGAGCCTCAAGATCTTGCACAAAACACTCTACAGGAAATGCCATTTTTCACTGATGAAATGATAGGTGAAACAAAGCCAAGTAAGGAAGACAGACTAGAAAAGCGGAGAAAATGGGTGTCAGATTTAATCAATACCTCAGAGGATTTTGATTTTGAGTTGGAAGAACCACAACTTGATGAGGCAGGCTTAAGCATATCTAATGAACTAGCAAAGCTGCAGAAAGATGATGCTACATTGGCAGAATGCTTTGGAAACGTTTGTAAGGATACTGCTGTTGGTTTGTTGTATGGTGAGATGTTTTTGATAAAGCGAGGTCTCCTTTACAGGCAGTCTAAAGAAGATGGTACACAGTTCGTTGTACCAAAGCTTTATCGCAAACAAGTGGTGGAACTTGGTCATTCTGTTCCATGGTCAGGACATTTAGGGTTCATGAAAACCTTGATGAGAATTTCAAAGAGATTCTATTGGCCTGGCATGTATAGCGAGGTGAAGGACTATTGTAAAGCTTGTCCTGAATGTCAGCTGTCAGTGGGCAGAAAACCCACTGTAGCACCGCTTGTACCAATTCCTGTAGTCAATATACCATTTGAGAGAATAGGAGTGGATGTTGTTGGACCTGTAGAAAGAAGTCAGAAAGGAAACAGATTTATTCTGGTGATTTGTGATTATGCAACCAGATACCCTGAGGCATATCCCATGAGAGAGGTCACAGCAAGTCAAGTTGCAACCGCACTTCTTCATTTTTTCTCACATTTTTTCTCACATTTCTTTAGGGTATACCTAAAGAAATATTAACTGATCAGGGCACTAATTTCATGAGTCATACTCTGCAACAAGTCTATCAGTTACTGGGTATTAAGAGAGTTCGTACTACTCCTTACCACCCCCAGACTGACGGTCTGGTAGAGCGATTTAATCAGACCCTAAAGAGCATGCTGAACAAGTTTGTATCTGAGACTGGCAAGGACTGGGATAAATGGTTGCCCTATCTCTTATTTGCTTACCGTGAAGTTCCCCAAGCATCCACTGGATTTTCGCCTTTTGAACTGCTTTTCGCCCATCAGGTTAGAGGTCCACTGGATGTGCTGAAAGACAGTTGGGAAGCCAACGACAAACTGCGTAAGCAGAACATCCTCTCATACATCCTTAAAATGAGAGAAAGGCTGCAACGAGTTACCACCATGGCCCAGGAGAACCTGCAGCAGTCCCAGCTTAAGCAAAAAGCCTGGTATGACAAGAAAGCAAGAGCAAGAACTTTTCAACCGGGAGAGCAAGTCTTGTTATTACTTCCAACATCAGACAACAAACTTCTAGCAAAATGGCAAGGTCCGTTCCAGGTAAAAAGGAAAGTTGGTTCAGTGACGTATGAGATTGAAATTCCATCTAGACAACAACCTTTGCAGATCTTCCACGTTAACATGCTGAAAAAGTGGCATGAACGAGCTTCCCAGCCAGAGCCGACGGCAAATGTTGAAACGGAGCTGCTGGTGAGAGCAGTGCAGGAGGAGGATGAAGTGGAGGAGCAATACTTACCTGTTCATCAGGACTATTGTTCCTTGGATTTGCAACATATGAATATGGAGCAGAGGGGACAACTGCTGGAGATCATGCCTCACCAACTATTCCTGGAGACACCTGGTAAGACAGACCTTGTGCAACATCACATTTACCTTAAAGACAGTAAACCAATTCACCAACATGCTTATAGAGTGCCAGAGAAACTGTTACCCACAATGAAACAGGAGATTGAGACAATGCTGAAACTGGATGTCATAGAACCATCATCCAGCGAGTGGAATAATCCCATCGTCCTGGTTCCAAAAAAGGATGGGACACTTAGATTCTGCTTGGACTTCAGAAAACTCAATGCAGTAAGTAAATTTGACCCATACCCCATGCCCAGGGTAGACGACTTAATAGAAAAACTTGGTAGTGCAAAATTTCTTACAACACTGGACTTATGTAAAGGATATTGGCAAATACCATTGAGCCCAGAGAGCAAGGAGTTAACAGCTTTTAAAACTCCTTTTGGGCACTACCATTTCCGGGTCCTTCCTTTCGGGCTTCACGGAGCACCCGCTACCTTTCAAAGAATGATCGATCAGATTCTCCAAGGCACTGAGAAGTTTGCTGCAGCATATCTAGATGATATTATTATCTACAGTAAGACCTGGGAGGAGCATCTACAACATCTGACAGAGGTACTGGAAAGAATAAAATCAGCAGGACTTACCATTCGTCCTGACAAGTGTGCTATGTCCAAAACGGAAACTACTTACCTGGGATATAAACTAGGACATGGAGTTATTCGTCCTCAAGTCGGGAAGATTGAAGCCATCAAGCATGCCGAGCGACCTACTTCAAAGAAGCAGGTACGATCTTTCCTGGGCCTAGTTGGATGGTATAGACGTTTCATTCCTCACTTCTCTGCAAGAGCTGTAGCTCTTACTAACCTTACAAAGAAGGATAAACCCAATTAGATAGATTGGACTGCAGAGTGTGAGAGTGCTTTCAAGGATTTGAAAGATGTGTTGTGCAAAGAACCTGTTTTGCAGAGTCCAAACTTTGATCAGCCATTTACAGTACAGACTGATGCTTCAGAGTACGGTCTGGGAGCTGTACTTCTGCAAGGACAATCTGGTGAGTTGCAGCCCATTGCCTATATTAGCAGGAAACTTCTTCCAAGAGAGACAAGGTACTCAACAGTAGAGAAAGAGTGTTTAGCTGTGAAATGGGCTTTGGACTCTTTTAGATACTACCTGTTGGGTAGAAAGTTCACCCTGGAGACTGATCATCGGGCCTTAGTTTGGCTGGGCCGCATGAAGGACACTAATGCCCGTATTACACGCTGGTTTTTAGCTATACAACCCTTTGACTTTGAGGTGTTATATCGGACTGGTCCTGAGAACTGTGGGGCTGATTTTCTCTCTAGGACACCACAGGGGGTGTCAAAGGGAAGGGGGAGGAAATGTCACGGAGCAACCCCGTGATCATGAATGGACTGAATGCACGTACACCATATCTGGCACATACATATAGACTGCACGCAGCATTAACACAGTCTGTTTGTCAGTACTGATATCATTTATACACGGACCTGTATAATACCTGTGAGTGTTCGAATGTATGGTGTATTATGTGTTTAAGATATGTGAGGGTACGATGTGTATTTTGTTCATTATGTGTAGTGGATATAAGTACAACGTGTTGGGTAACATTAGCTGCTACATTGTTAATTCATTTTCATAATAAATAACCACAATACACATATGTTTGATTTAAAGTTTTTATTTAAGATTAGGTTACACAGTATAGCAAATATAACTTACCTGCTTGTAATACACCAGGGACCAAACCTGAATTGTTTTAAACCCAAAGCATTTAAGAATGGTGGACGCGCCATCTGAATGGAGAAAACCATGTTGGGTATGCTGTCACTGGGAAGGGGGTTTCCAATGTACCTGTAAAACAAAATTTACATTTGTGCATCCATAGCTTGTATTTTATATTGTGATTTGTGAAATGTATACTTAAATATATGCATAATGTGATCAGAAGTGCATATGTAAGGAAGTAAACTTACCTGTAGATTGGTACATCCCGGGGTGTGGCCTAGACTATAAAATGGCTGCCGGAGCTGTACATGGAGTTCGTCACTCGTCATGGTTGAGTGTCAGATTGGTTTGTGTGGAGAGAGCAAGCAATAGAAGCTTATGCTTAAGAAGTTTGTTAACCAAACTACGCAACTGTTGTTGTGGTCATGGTCCAACAAAGAGACTTGTAAATACTCTTTTTGTTTTTTTTTGTTTGTTTTGTCTTTGTTTTGCTGTGGAATCTACACTATCTGTACAATAAATTCACCTCCACTGGAATTTCCTGTCGCCGTAGTCTTACTATGCCTCCGAACGCAAGTGCAATCCCTAACAAGCAGTCTGGCGGAGCGGGCTCTGATGCTCCGGTACCGTCTTCCTGATGGTAGGAGCTGGAAGAGACTGTGGGAGGGGTCCTTCACGATGCTGTTGGTTTTGCTGGAGCATCGTGCAAGGAAAATGTCCAGGATGGATGGAAGAGGGGCACCGATGATCTTTGCAGCCGTGTTCACTGTCCGCTGGAGGGTCTTGCGGTCAGCAGCACTGCAGTTCCCGTACCAGACAGTGATGCAGCTGGTCAGCACACTCTCAATGGTGCCCCTTTGAGGCATTCGCCACTCGTCATCCTGCCCTAGCCTGCAGAAATTCAGCGTGGGAGTTAAGTTCGCCGGCCATTCATCTGTCCAGCCCGCCGGCTGTGGCTAACCCAAGCTCACCGGCCGCTCATCAGTCAAGTTCGCCGGCCATTCATCTGTCTAGCCCGCCGGCTGCTCATCAGTCAAGTTCGGCAAGTAAAAGCAAGGCAAGGCAAGTTTATTTATATAGCACATTTCATACACAATGGTAATTCAAAGTGCTTTACATAAAAGAAAGTGAAATAGTCATTACAAATAATAATCACAGCAATAAAAACAAGGAATTTAAAAATAATATAGAAATAGATTTAAAATGAATTTAAAACAGTTAAGCATAGAAAATGATTATACATAAAATACAGTGCAGTCAGTTCGGATGTAGCACAGTGCTTATTCAACAAATGCACAGCTTAAACAGATGAGTTTTGAGTCTGGATTTAAATGTGGCTAATGTTTTAGCACATCTGATCTTTTCTGGAAGCTGGTTCCAACTGTGGGTGGCATAATAGCTAAAAGCGGACTCCCCTTGTTTTGTGTGATCCCTTGGTATTTCTAACTGACTCGATCCTAATGATCTGAGTGGTCTGTTAGGTTTATATTCAGTGAGCATATCAGCAATGTATTTAGGTCCTAGACCATTGAGTGACTTATAAACGAGTAAAAGTACTTTAAAATCAATCCTAAATGTAACTGGAAGCCAGTGTAAGGACCTGAGGACTGGTGTGATATGCTCAGATTTTCTGGTTCTAGTCAGAATCCTGGCAGCAGCGTTCTGGATGAGCTGCAGCTGTCTAATGGTCTTCTTTGGAAGGCCAGTGAGGAGACCATTACAATAATCCACCCTGCTGGTGATAAAGGCATGAACAATTTTCTCCAAGTCTTGACTGGAAACAAAACATCTAATTCTTGCAATGTTTTTGAGATGATAGTATACTGATTTAGTTACTGCTTTGACATGACTTCTAAAGCTAAGGTCTGTCTCCAGAATCACCTCAAGATTTTTGACTTGATTTTTAGTTGTTTGACCCCTAGAGTCAAGGTATGCATTCACCTTGAGAACTTCATCTTTGTTTCCAAATGCAATGACTTCAGTTTTCTCCTTGTTTAACTGAAAAAAGTTTTGGCACATCCAACTGTTAATTTCATCAATGCATTGGCAGAGAGAGTCAATGGGCTATAATCATTTGGAGATAAGGCTAGGTAAATCTGGGTATCATCAGCATAGCTGTGATAGGCAATTTGGTTCTTCCCCATTATCTGACTTAGTGGGAGCATATACAAGCTAAACAAGAGCGGTGCAAGAATTGAGCCTTGTGGGACTCCGCATGTCATGGCCGTCCACTTAGACTTATGCTCTCCTATACTCACATAATAACCTCTCCCTTCTAAGTATGACCTGAACCATTTGATTGCCATCCCAAAAAGCCCAACCCAGTTTTCCAGTCTCTCTAGAAGTATGTTATGATCGACAGTGTCAAACGCAGCACTAAGATCTAGTAGTACCAGCACTGATATTTTGCCAGAATCAGAATTAAAGTGAATATCATTTATTATCTTAATGAGTGCTGTCTCTGTGCTGTGATGAGCTCGCAAACCAGATTGAAAATTATCCAGGTATCCGTTTGAGTTTAAGTAGTTGTTCGGCTGATTAAAATCTAACTTTTCAATAATCTTACCTATGAAAGGAAGATTTGATATTGGTCTATAGTTGCTCAACATGGTGCTATCAAGATTGCGCTTTTTCTGAAGGGGCTTAACAATTGCAGTTTTTAGGGAGTTTGGAAAAGTCCCAGAAAGAAGTGAGGCGTTCACCACTTCTAAGAGATCAACTTCTAAACAGTTAAGCACACTTTTGAAAAAAGATGTGGGAAGTGAGTCAAGATAGCAGGTTGACGATTTAAGATGCTGTACTATTTCTTCCAAAATTTTGCTATCAATTGCTTCAAAAACAGACATAGTCACTTCTTTTTGAAATTACGGTTGAAACTGTGTGACCTCTGCATAACTTGAGGATGTGCCAATCTCCTTTCTGATATTACTAATCTTCTCAGAAAAGAAGGAAGCAAACTCATTGCATTTGCTGTCGGAGTGCATTTCACTGGGAATCTCACTTGGGGGGGTTTGTCAGTCTCTCAACAGTCGTAAAAAGAGTGTGAGTGTTGTTTAAGTTACCGTTTATAAGGTTTGAGAAGAAGGTCTGTCTAGCTGTGGCTAGTTCCACATTGAAAGCATGAAGGCTGTCTTTATACAGGTGCATCTCAATAAATTAGAATGTTGTGAAAAAGTTAATTTTCTTCTTGTAACTTATTTCAAAAAGTAAAACTTTCATATATTTTAGATTCATTACATGTAAAGTAAAACATTTCAAAAGTTTTTTTTTTGTTTTAATTTTGATGATTAGAGCTTACAGCTCATGGAAGTCAAAAATCAGTATCTCAAAATATTAGAATATTTACATTTGAGTTTCAATAAATGACCATCCATACAGTATACATTCTGGGTATCTCTTGTTCTTTGAAACCACAATAATGGGGAAGACTGCTGACTTGGCAATGATCCAGAAGACAAACATTGACACCCTCCACAAAAAGGGTAAGTCACAGAAGGTCATTACTGAAAGGTGTGGCTGTTTACAGAGTGCTGTATCAAAGCATATTAAATGCAAAGTTGACTGGGAGAAAGAATTTGGGTAGGAAAAGGTGCACAAACAACAGGGATGACCGCACGCTTGAGAATACAGTCAAGCAAAGCTGATTCAAACACTTGTGAGAGCTTCACAAGGAGTGGACTGAAGCTGGAGTCAGTGCATCAAGAGTCACCACGCTCAGAAGTCTTCAGGAAAAGGAGCTACTTAGCCACTTCTGAAACAGAAACAACGTCAGAAGCATCTTACCTGGGCTGTGGAGAAAAAGAACTGGACTGTTGCTCAGTGGTCCAAAGTCCTCTTTTCAGATGAAAGTAAATTTTGCATTTTATTTGGAAATCAAGCTCCCAGAGTCTGGAGGAAGAGTGGAGAGGCACAGAATCCATGTTGCTTGAAGTCCAGTGTGAAGTTTCCACGGTCAGTGATGATTTGGGCTGCCATGTCATCTGCTGGTGTTGGTCCACTGTGTTTTCTGAAGTCCACAGTCAACGCAGCCATCTACCAGGAATTTTTAAGCACTTCATGCTTCCTTCTGCTGACAAGCTTTATGGAGATGCTGATTTAATTTTCAAGCAGGACTTGGCACCTGCCCACACTGCCAAAGGTACCAAAAGCTGGTTCAATGACCATGGTGTTACTGTGCTTGATTGGCCAGCAAACTCGCCTGACCTGAACCCCATAGAGAATCTATGGGGTATTGTCAAGAGGAAGATGAGAGACACCAGACCCAACAATGCAGATGACCTGAAGGCCACTGTCAAAGAAACCTGGGATTCCATACCACCTCAGCAGTGCCACAAACTGATCACCTCCATACCACGCCGAATTGAGGCAGTAATTAAAGCAAAAGGAGCCCCTACCAAGTATTGAGTACATATACAGTAAATGAACATACTTTCCAGAAGGCCAACAATTCACTAAAAAAATGTTTTTCTATTGGTCTTATGAAGTATTCTAATTTGTTGAGATAGTGAATTGGTGTTTTTTTGTTAAATGTGAGCCTAAATCATCACAATTAAAAGAACCAAAGACTTAAACTACTTCAGTCTGTGTGCATTGAATTTATTTAATACAATTTTCACAATTTGAGTTGAATTACTGAAATAAATGAACTTTTCCACGACATTCTAATTTATTGAGATGCACCTGTAGATGCTATAGTGAATTTCATGTTTTGTCTTCTGCCACATCCGCTCAGCTTTTCTGCATTGTCTTTTCATACTCTGAACTGCTGTTGATTTTCTCCAAAATTATTTTTGTCTGCCAGTCTTCTTGCTGACCTTTATCGGAGCAATATCATCAATAACATTATTAACTTTTAAGTTAAATGAATCCAGGAGAAGATCAAAAGTGTCTGCAGAAATGCTTGGTGTTAAATATATTGCCTTCATAAATAGCACACTAGTGTTCTCATTAATTCATCTCTTTCTGACAGAGACAGATCTGGAGTAAGTAAAATTTTATTTATATAGCACTTTTAATGCTTCAACGCACAAAGTGCTTTACACAATATAAAAACACAATCATAAAAGAAACATTTATGAAGATCTATACACAATATGTGATAAATATATTGAAAAAAAATAATGATAATTCACAAAATATTAAAAGCACATCTATACAAATATGTTTTCAATCGACCTTTAAAAACAGACACACAAACAGATGATCTAATATCCACTGGCAAACTATTCCATAGTTTTGGAGCCCTCACTGCAAATGCCCTATCTCCTTTTGTTTTATATCTAGTTCTTGGAAATGCCAGCAATTCATTAAAACAGGATCTAAGACATCTCCCTGTTTCGTACTGTTTCAGAAGCTCAGTTAAATACAAAGGTGCCAAGCCGTTTAAAGGTTTATATGTCAATAAAATAATCTTGAAATCAATCCTAAAATAAACAGGTAACCAATGTAAGGAAGCTAAAACAGGTGTAATATGATGATATAACTTTGTTCCGTGTCAACAGTCTAGCTGCAGCATTCTGCAATAATTGTAAACGCGATAAATTACGATGGTTCAAAGAAGAAAACAAAGCATTGCAATAGTCAAGATGAGAAGAAATAAAAGCATGAATAAGCTTCTCTGTATCATTAAAATTTAAAAACCGTTGCACCTTAGATATATTTCTTAACTGATAAAAACAAGATTGAACCAACTTCTTGACATGAAATTCAAAGTTTAAATTAGTATCAAAATAAACACCCAAATTTCTTACCATTTACATTTAATCATTTAGCAGACGCTTTTATCCAAAGTGACGTACAAATGAGGAGAACAATAGAAGCAATCAGACCATCGAGAGAGCAACAGTATACAAGTGCCATGACAAGTCTCAGTTAGTCTAGCACAGTACACGTAGCTAGGAGGTTTTTTTTTTAACTAGAATAGGTAAGTGTTAGTATTAGTTGGTCAGGTGCTGGCATAAAATATGTGTCTTTAGATGTTTTTTGAAAATAGCTAAAGACTCAGCTGTTCGAATTGAGATCAGGAGGTCATTCCACCAGCTGGGAACAGTCCAGGAAAAGGTCTGTGAGAGTGATTTGGTACCTCTTTGGGATGGCACCACAAGGCGTCGTTCACTTGCAGAACGCAAGCTTCTGGAGGGCACATAAGTTTGAACTAGCAAGTTTAGGTATATTGGTGCAGCGCCAGTTGTGGTCTTGTATAGGCAAACATCAGTACCTTGAATTTGATGCGAGCGGCTATTGGTAGCCAGTGTAACCTGATGAAGAGAGGGGTAACGTGAGCTTTTTTCGGTTCATTAAAGACCACTCTGGCTGCTGCATTCTGGATCAGTTGCAGAGGCTTGATAGTACATGCGGGAAGGCCCGCCAAGAGAGCATTACAATAGTCCAGTCTGGAGAGAACAAGAGCTTGGACAAGGAGTTAGCTGTAAAATCCAAGATGGCAGCATGATCAAACGCAGCGGCCGCTCCGGGTCCCAAAGACGGTGCTTTTATGTTGTTTAATGTTGTTTGTTCGTCTCAAAATATTGTTGATTTACCGCCAATTCATAAGGAATTCTTTCCGGAACACATCTATGATCGCCAAAGCCTTTTGGATATCGGCAACGCATACAAACACCAACTCTCGCCAGAGGCTGCTGAGAAGCTACAAGTCCTTTGTTTACTTCGGAAGCCGAACCTCGAGACCGCGGCCTCGCCTACTGACGCTACCCGCACAAGGCGGCGTCGCAAGCGGTGTGAGAGAGGACGGAAGCACGGTAAGCGCGGAGGTATACGAGCTAGGCTAAGAGCTAATCCCACAAGACCTGCTCTCCCAACACTCATGCTCTCAAACGTTCCTTCTCTCGAAAATAAACTGGACTTAATTCAACTCAGTCGGTCTACACAGCATGAGGCAAGGGATTGTTGTGTGTTTGTTTTCACTGAAACGTGGCTAAAAAACAACATCCCGGACTCAGTTGAACAGGCTAACCTGCTATCGAGCAGACAGAGATACAACACTTTCTGGTAAGTCACGCGGTGGTGGCTTGTGTTTGTATATTAACAAAGAATGGTGTAACAATGCTGTATCAAAACACTGTTCACCGTTAGTGGAGTTTATGTTTGTGAAGTTTCGACCGTTCTATCTGCTGCGGGAGTTCACGGCCATTGTTATTGGCACAGATTACATTTCACTGTGTGCAAACGCTAAGGACACGCTTCGTGAACTGTATTGCGCCATCAGTGAACAACAAACAAATAACCCCGACGGCTTTTTCATCATAGCCGGTGACTTCAACCACGCAAATTTAAAGACAGTTTTGCCAAAGTTCTACACAGAGAATGCTACCTCAACACTACAGGACTGCTTTCAGTGCACAGACTGGAACATGTTTAAGGAGGCGGCCACCTACAACAACCACACAGACCTGCAGGACTACAATGAAACTGTGACTGCTTACATCAAAAAGTGCATGGATGATGTGACAGTCAGCAAGACCATCACCACACGTGCAAACCAAAAGCTGTGGATGACAGCAGAGGTTCGTGGGCTGCTAAAGACCAGAGATGAAGCATTCAGATCAGGAGATAAAGCAGCCCTCAAAACAGCCTGTGGCATCAAAAATGCAAAACGGTCATATGCTCAAAAAATCAACAATCACTTTACAGACAGCAGAGACACACGGAGCCTGTGGCAAGCCATTCAGACCATCACTGACTACAAGCCCCCGCCACAGGCCTGTGATGATGACACATCCCTCCCCGATACACTCAACCACTTTCATTCACGGTTTGAAATGCAGAATGACACACCTGCACAAAAACTGCCCACACCTCCCAACGACCAGGCGCTCTGTCTGTCCCCAGCCGACGTAAGGAAGACCCTATCTAGGCAACATATAGACAACATACCTGGCCGTGTACTGAAAGACTGTGCTGCATAGCTGATGGATGTCCTAACAGATATCTTCAATGCCTCGCTGAGCCAGGCAGTCGTCCCCACATGTCTCAAATCCACAACAATCTTACCGGTACCAAAGAAATCACCTGTGTCCTGTCTAAAAGACTACCGTCCCATAGCACTGACTCCAATCATGATGAAGTGCTTTGAGAGGTTAGTCATGTAAAAAATCAAAACCATCCTCCCCAACACACTCGATCCACTCCAGTTTGCATGCAGTCCAAACTGCTCTACGGACGATGCAATTTCCTCCACCCTCCACCTGGCTCTTACCCACCTAGAAAATAAAGACTCCTATGTTAGAATGCTTTTCATTGACTTCAGCTCGGCATTCAACACAATAATCCCACAACAGCTCATAAATAAATTAAACCTGCTGGGCCTTAACAATTCCCTCTGTAATTGGGTCCTGGACTTTCTAACCGGAAGACCTCAGTTAGTCCGTGTTGCCCACAACACCTCGAGCACTACCACACTGAGCACAGGTGCCCCAAAAGGCTGTGTGCTCAGCCCGCTGCTCTTCACGCTGCTGACCCACGACTGCACTGCAAAGTTCAACTCCAACCACATCATCAAGTTCGCTGATGACACAACAGTGGTAGGTCTCATCAGCAACAACGATGAAACGCACTACAGAGAGGAAGTGACATAGCTGGCTGAATGGTGTGGCACTAACAATCTGTCCCTCAATGTGGGGAAGACAAAGGAGGTTGTGTTGGACTTCAGGAGGAGGAACTCTGTTGACCACCCCCCACTGACCATCGACAGCTCGACTGTGGAGAAAGTCAGCAGCACTAAATTCCTGGGGGTGCACATCACAGAGGATCTCACCTGGACCACCAACACCATGTCACTCTCCAAGAAGGCACAACAGCACCTACACTTTCTCCGCCGGCTGAAAAGAGCAAGTCTCCCTCCACCCATCCTCTCCACATTCTCTATTCTAATTCTATTTTATCTATTTGTTTTCTTATTTTATTTTATTTTGTATTTTGTTTTATTTTTTAAAAACACTTGACCAACTATCACTTGTACTCTCTATTTGTTTTCTAACTGCTTGTTTTTCATAATCATGCTGAGGCTGTGTGGTTTTAAAAGTGTTTAATACATGCCGACTCGCGCATATGATTCGCTCCATGCGATCACATCGCTGCTGCGGTTCGCGTGACACAACCTGAAACCAGACTTCATTTGCCCCAATCAAAAGCAAATTTACACTGTCTGATTCGTTCCCTATCACCTACATTTTGCTCTACGTGCCATTCACTGTACATTAAATACTACACTGTGAACAAGTGACCGATCTCAGCCGCAGATTCAGCGTCTTATTTTATAGTATAGGAGGCAGGACTTCGCAGATTCTAGAGAGCATTTGATTGGTCAGAAGATTTGATGAGAAGTTGAAGTAAGAGGTGACGTCAAAAATCGTTGATCCGTTTTGGCAGAAGTGACGAATTGCAAGCTTTGAATGTGTATATCTTCTAAATCTGAATTTTGTCACTGTTTTGGAGCACACTGGCTTATAGATGACCTTAAGACTAACATATTGATACTAACACCCAAAAAACTTAAATTTTGATCTCACGGGGTCTTTAAGATGAAGGTTTTGCCATGGCCCTCACAGTCTCCTGACCTAAACATCATTGAAAATCTGTGGATAGACCTCAAAAGAGCAGTGCGTGCAAGATGCCCCAGGAATCTCACAGAACTGGAAGACTGTAAGGATATATATATACTGTTAAGGAAAATAAGCAATTGTCCTACTGCAAGTTTTCCTTTTTTTATACCTTTTCATTGTAACCACAAGTTATTATGCGTGTTGGTTTATTACGAAAGAGACCACTCATATTATTGTATTTGTTTTATTGAAAGTGGTTTATTAAGAAAGAAACCACACATATTATTGTATTTGTTTTATTGAAAGTAGTTTATTAAGAAAGACCACCTATGGTATTGTATTAAGCATTTATTAAGAAAATGTTATAGCATATATCAATAGGAATATAGCTAGGAATGAAACATGTATTAGCAAGAGCTTTAAGGAAAGGAATGTTACCGTTGAGTGCTGTGTTGCAGACGCAGTGAAGGAGGCATCTTAGAAGAAAGTCCCGGAGAAGAAAAATGAGAAAATGGAGGCTTTTATATAAGAATCTCCGTAGGAAATTTCCAGACCTCATGATGTCTCAAGACATTGGAATCCACCTGCTGTCTATAAAGGACTGAAGTACGATGAAGAAAATCAGATGCTGGTTCTGTGGGACAGCTTCTCCGGTGCCGGCGGCCCTTGCCAGTGATGCCTCTAGACAACCGAGCTTGCAAATTATTTACCTTTTTGTTTTTATTTCTGTTTTTTATATTAGTATTTTATTTGTAATGTATTTAACCTATATACAATAAAACTATACTTAATTATAACTAAGAAGCTCGCCTGCCTGTAATCTCTAATTTATTAACTTGAGCAAGAACAGACCACGGAGAAGTCTTCTGTGACCTATTTTGTGAGTATGAAAATTTACATGCTTCTAGGATAGGACAGACCTGACTTTCTTTACCTAACCTGAGAATAAATAAAATAATTTAGAAGGTGTAGGGAATTTAGCACCGCAAAACTATATATATAGTTTCTGGTGACTAATCGGAAAAGCCGATTAGTCACCAGAAGAGAAGCACGGCAGCTCGCGTAAGTGTTGTAATACTTTTTCGCAGTTCTGTTGCTTAAATTATTTACTTGCTGCTAGG
Source organism: Schizothorax lantsangensis (assembly GCA_027422415.1). NCBI lineage: Eukaryota > Metazoa > Chordata > Actinopteri > Cypriniformes > Cyprinidae > Schizothorax > Schizothorax lantsangensis. Next base: position 37,723,572 of record CM049840.1, read on the forward strand.
AAGGATTACTTCGTTTCCTACCTATTTCTATTGTGCATTTTCGTTGAGGTTTATATGTTTGATTGCACTTACTGGTAATTAGAATTAATTTGCGCCTCAGCTAAGAACGAGCCTGTGTGATTGTGCGAAGTGTTTAGTTTCATATCCAGCAATTAGCAGTCCTTTAAGGTTATTGGCTGTGCTGAGCAGAAGCCGGCCTCAGCTGTTTTCACTCTAGTCTCCTAGACACAGCGCTGACACGGAAGCATCTACAATCTGTAACATCTACAGGACTCAATTTAATAAACTGTAAAAACATTCATTATTCTCCATCATCCGCATTGCTGCTATGTGAATATACCCGGTACAACCTGTTTTGCACATTCCTCTTGCACATCCCTGTTTATATTAATATTTATTAAATCCACAGTAGACTGTATTGCACATTTTATTTTATTTCATTGCACATTTTACTCCTTATTTTATTTTATCTTTTTTTCATATTTTTTTTATCTTACTCTTACCTATATTTATATATATTCTCTTGTGTTATGTTTCATTTTTTATTTTATTTTTTTGCACTGTCCATTGAGCGGACCTGACCTGTCCTGACCTACATTTCACTACTGATTATAACCTGTATGATTGTGTATGTGACACATAATAAAGAACCTTGAACCTTGGAAGCGTTCAGCCGTCGTGCTCAGCCTCCTCGTGTGAAGACCAACGAGTGTAAAGACGGACGACTTTTCCTGCCTGACATTAACCGAGCAACGACACCGAGCACACACTTAAGTATCATTTCTATCTTCCCTCACACACTCTCCTTCCCTATCCTCTATCCCTCTACCTCTATCATGCGTTTCCAAACCATTCCGGTTCTCTCTCAACCACGCTCTAAAAACACACGCAGACGGCAACGTAATCCTGCTAACCTGCGCCCGATCGCTACATCTTCTACTACACCTCTTTCTTTCTCTGTGGGTCTTTGGAATTGCCAGTCAGCTGTCAACAAAGCTGACTTCATTTCTGCTTTTTCCTTACAATCCACACTCAGCATCTTGGGCTTGACTGAGACCTGGATTCGTCCAGAAGACTCAGCTACCCCGGCTGCTCTCTCTCACAATTTCTCTTTCTCTCACACCCCAAGGCAATTTGGCCGGGGTGGGGGCACTGGTCTGCTCATTTCAAACAATTGGAAATACTCAACCCACTCTCCCCTAGGCAATCACAACTCATTTGAATCTCATGCGATTACTGTAACAGCTCCTATAAAACTCCAGATAGTAGTAATCTACCATCCCCCTGGCCAAATTCTAGCCACCTTCCTAGAGGAGCTGGATGGCCTGCTGTCCTCTTTCATGGAGGATGGCACTCCACTCTTAGTTTTTGGTGATTTCAACATTCATCTAGACAGGCCTTATGCTACAGACTTCCATTCACTCCTAGCTTCATTTGATCTCAAACGCCTTACCACTACTAGCACGCACAAATCAGGCAACCAACTTGATTTAATTTACACACGCAACTGTACTACAGATAACATTCTGGTACAACCACTACATATCTCTGACCATTTCTTCATTACATTTACCTTACATTTTGCTACCCGGGTGCCACCAGCTCCCTTACCGGTTACTTTCAGACGTAACCTATGCTCCCTTTCCCCCTCCCTTCTTTCCTCTGTAGTATCCTCCTCTCTTCCCTCACCTACCCATTTCACATCTCTGGATGTGAATGCAGCTACTGACACTTTATGCTCTACCTTAACCTCTTGTCTAGACGACATTTGTCCTCTCTCCTCCAGGCCAGCACGGGCTGCCCCTTCTAACCCCTGGTTATCCGATGTTCTTCGTGAGCATCGGACCAAACTCAGAGCGGCAGAGAGAAAATGGCGCAAATCAAACGATCCGTCGGACCTGACTAGGTATCAGTCTTTGCTTTCATCTTTTTCTACTGAAGTTCACACTGCCAAATCCTCACATTTCCACAACAAGATCAACAGCGCTCCACAACAAGATCAACAGCGCTCCAGACATGCGTTATCTCTTCAGAACATTTAATTCTCTCCTCTGTCCCCCTCCACCGCCGCCCACCACTTCTATAACAGCTGATGACTTTGCCACTTTTTTCACAGACAAAACTAGAACAATCGGTAACCAGTTCTCACCTCCACACACACACAGGACCTCCAACCAACCACATCCACTGCTCAAACTCCCATCTTCTCTTTCTGTCCCCTCACCGAGGCGGAAGTATCCACACTTCTCCTCTCCAGCCATCCTACAACATGTCCTCTTGACCCAATCCCTCTCACCTTCTCCAAGCAATCTCTCCCACACTCTTACCGGCACTCACACATATTATCAACAAATCTCTCCTCACAGGCATCTTCCCCACAGCGTTCAAGCAGGCCCGGGTAACCCCACTGCTCAAAAAACCTACATTAAACACTTCTCTTTTAGAAAACTACAGACCTGTCTCTCTCCTTCCATTCGTAGCGAAAATACTCAAACGAGTTGTCTTCAACCAGCTCTCACTGTTTCTTTCACAGTACAACAAACTGGATGCTAAACAGTCAGGTTTCAGGAGTGGCCATTCAACAGAGACTGCGCTAATCTCAGTCACTGAAGCCCTGCGAGTCGCAAAGGCCGATTCCAAATCATCAGTCCTCATTATGCTGGATCTTTCTGCTGCTTTTGACACTGTCAATCATCAGATCCTCCTGTCCACCCTCTCATCGCTGGGCATCACTGGGATTCCACTTCGCTGGTTTGAATCCTATCTCACTGGTAGGTCTTTCAGGGTGGCCTGGGGAGGGGAGTTATCCACTGGGGTTCCTCAGGGATCAGTTCTTGGACCCCTCCTCTTCTCCACATACACTACATCACTGGGACCCATCATACAGGCACATGGCTTCTCCTACCATTGCTACGCCAATGACACACAGCTCTATCTCTCTTTTCAACCAGATGATCCAACGGTAGCTGCACGGATCTCAGGCTGCCTGGCAGACATCTCGGCATGGATGAAAGAACATCACCTACAGCTCAACCTGGCAAAGACTGAGCTTCTTGTCATCCCTGCCACTCCGACTCTACAGCATGACTTCTCGATTCAATTAGGCACATCAATAATTACCCCATCAACTTCGGTCAGAAATCTTGGTGTAATCTTTGATGACCAGCTGACCTTCAAAGAGCACATTGCAAAGACTGCTCAATCTTGCAGGTTTGCGCTACACAACATCAGAAATATCAGGCCCTTCCTGACAGAGCATGCTGCACAACTTCTTGTCCATGCCCCTGTCGTTTCTAGGCTGGACTACTGCAATGCTTTTCTGGCTGGTCTTCCATCAAACACAATCAAACCTCTACAAATGATTCAGAATGCAGCGGCACGACTGGTCTTCAATGAGCCCAAAAAAACCCATGTTACACCTCTCTTCATCTCATTGCACTGGCTACCAGTGGCTGCTCGCATCAAGTTCAAGACACTGATGCTTGCATACAGAACGACCACAGGCTCAGCACCCTCCTACTTCCACTCACTATTACGAATCTGCATCCCCTCCAGAAGTCTGAGATCTGCTAGTGAGCGACGCCTTGTGGTACCATCACAGAGAGGCTCAAAATCACTCTCCAGAACATTCTCATTCACCATTCCTGGATGGTGGAATAATCTTCCCACCCCTATCCGGAATGCTGGATCCCTGTCAATCTTCAAGCAACAACTGAAAACTAATCTCTTTCGGCACTACTTGGACTTCATCCTAAACTTGTTCTTAAAAAAAAAAAAAAACCTTTCCTTTATCTTTCTCTCCTTCCCTTGCTAGCTTGTACTTATTTGAAGAATGACTGAGACTTGGTGTTACGAGCAGTTCCTCTGTCTGATTGCCTCTTCAAAATGAATCGCTTTATGTATTCCCCAATTGTAAGTTGCTTTGGATAAAAGCATCTGCCAAATGACTAAATGTAAATGTAAATATATATTAGGGGTGGCATGGTACGTTTTATTGCTCTCTTGTTGGTTTTGATTGCTTCTATTGTCATCATTTGTATATCGCTTTGGATAAAAGCATCTGCTATATGACTAAATATAAAATGTACTGGATGTATTTATAAAACTGCATCAAAATTATCAAAATTTTGTATAGTAATTGTCTACTTTCCGCTGTTACATCAGGGTTCAGTTTTATGCCTTTTTACTTTTTTATGAGTTACTGATAAAGGAACTGTTTTTGCTTTTATTTCAGAATCGATTAAAGAAAATGAGGACAATGAGGAATTGAGGGAAAAAATCACTTCAGAACTGGAGAAAAACATTTGAGTTGCTGTCAAAGCAAACAGATAATTTTAAGGAAAACAAGAACCAAGAAATCTTTCACCTGCACTCAGTGTGGAAAGAGTTTGACATGCAAACAGAGTCTTGAGCTTCACATGAGAGTTCATACTGGAGAGAAACCATTCAAGTGTTCACACTGTGACAAGAGATTCAGTCACTCAGGAGACCTGAAAATACATGAGAGGATCCACACTGGAGAGAAACCGTTCACTTGTGATCAGTGCGGGAAGAGTTTCTCACAATTATCAACCCTTAAGAAACACACGAACATCCACACTAGAGATAAACTGTATACATGTGATCAATGCGGGAAAACATTTTTGAGAGCTTCATCCCTGAGGACACACCTGAGAGTTCATACAAAGGAGAAGCCACATTCATGTAATTTGTGTGGAAAGAGTTTTTCACATCTACAAAGTTTGAAAGAACATCAGAAAATACATACTGCTGTGAGAGAGTACATGTGCTTTGAGTGTGAGAAGACTTTTACTTCAGCGAGCTGTTTAAAACTGCATGAGAGGATTCATACTGGACAGAAACCTTACAAGTGTTCACACTGTGACAAGAGATTCAATCAGTCAGGACATCTGAAAACACACGAGAGGATTCACACTGGAGAGAAACCGCATCACTGCACTGCATGTGGGAAGTGTTTCTGTTGTTCATCTGCTCTACACAAGCATACAAAAGACTATCACAGTAAAGGAGATTAGTGGTTCCCAACCTGGGGGCGCCAGAGTTCACAGCGGGGGCGCGGGAGCAGATATACTTTGAGGTAGGGCTGGGCGATAAAATGGTAACTATAATTATAGTGATATAATGTTCCTCGATAAAACAAGTTCGATAAATATTCAATTTAATGTTTATGCGGCAAAAGCGGAACAAAACAGCGCTACTCATTTGAACCTCTCCACACGGACCATATCCGCTCAGTTCAAACAGCAGATGTGTTTACTCACCGATCATGCAACCACTCAACAGCGCTGTGAGATCCAGTGAGAAGCGCTTGAATTCAGCGAAGAACACAAATGACTGGTATAAACTAGTATCAGTCAATTTCAATCAACTAATATAAACTAGTTTAAATCCAGATAAAACAGCGCTGACAAACAGCAGAAAAACACTGTGGGCAATGATACAGTCAGAAGGCTTTTCAATCTAGCTAGAAATCGCCATAGTTTACCGTGAATTTATTACCATGTGTACGTGGTGGGGGGTGGGGGGTGGGGGGTGGGGGGGGGGGTCTTTCTTCCTGAAAGAGTTTTTTCATATCTACAAAGTTTGAAAGAACATCAGAAAATACATACTGCTGTGAGAGATTACATGTGCTTTAAGTGTGAGAAGACTTTTACTTCAGCGAGCTGTTTAAAACTGCACAAGAGGATTCACACTGGAGAGAAACCGTATCACTGCACTGTATGTGGGAAGCTTTTCAATCATTCATCTGCTCTACACAAGCATACAAAATACAATCACACTAAGTAGACCATCTTCAGATCCAGCACTTTCAGATCTGATTCTCGTCATCACCAAATGTGACACAATATTGCATCAAGCAATAGAATATCATCTGGATAAATCTGTTCTAACCAGCCATTACAAGCAACAGTGAATAAAGTTCATCTTCATCTTCAAAACCTGCAGATTCATCTGTGAGATTCAGATCAACTCAAAGATGGAGTTCCTCCCCAAAGAACAATGTCAAAAAGTTTTATTCTTGTATAATTTTGCTTCATGATATAAATTAGATCATTGTGCTTTCTTATGAGTTTCATATTATGTTCAATTTTCTTCTTATGTGTATGTGTCACTTGTAGTTTGCTTACTCTTTCATGAAGGTAAGCAGAAGTTTTTACAAACCGTTCTAGTTCAGGGAGCTGAAGAAGAGACTAACACTTTTAAGAAAGACCGATATTTATTTTACATTTTGTTCTTCACTGTTGTTTTTTAAAATGACTAGTTATTCTTCCACTTATGATGTATTAAGGAAACGCAGATGCAAGATATACTCTCCTGTAGCTTTGTAATTGATCCTCCTTTGCTTCTCTTTGTACCTGGTATTAAACTGGCTAAATTATGACAGACCGTAGTATTGATAAGCTCTGCCATTATCGTTCTGCTTTCAGTACTGGAGAAATTAAACAGAAAAAATATTATAATTAATATTATAAATTATAATAATAATTTATTATTTTTTTTTTTTTTTTTTTTTTTTTTTGGCCTGTCAGTAGCACAGATAACACATGACAGTACATATGCATGGCTATACTATCATCATTCACAGCCTTTTTTTTCTTTTTTTTTAATTAAATATATTTATTTTTTTATTTTTTTATTTTATTTTTTTTATATTAATTAATTAATTAAATTTTATATACCCTTTTACTTAACCACACTGTGACAGACAAGACCAGGGGACAGAGAAAACAAGAGAGAGAAAGAAGAAAGAAGATAGGAAAAAAAAAAAAAAAAAAAAAAAAAAAAAAAAAGGTTGTGGGGAAAGTCAACAAAGAAGGGGAAGAGAGAGAGAGAAAAAAGGAGAATGGGGGTATAGAGAGAGAGAGGGAGAAAAAACAAAAACAAAAAAACAGACAATTTGCTTCAATACCTGCTGACAAAAAGAGAAAACAACCGAAGACACAACATCAAAGAGACTGCAGCAACAACCAACATCTGTATAAATCACAATAAATTCTAAATGTTAAATGTTATTGAGCAGCACACATAACTAATATTACAAAATAAGTTTTGAAGCAACAGCAGATCAAGACAATGTGTGTCTGTGAGCACCTGTTTTTACACCAATGTGAATGCTTGAGTGTACACCTGTGTGTGTGAGCGCGCTTGTGTTCATAAGGTTCCTCCATGTAAATGTTTAATAGTGTGTGTGGGGAACAACAGCCCCATCCCGCAAGGCATGAAGCAGGCACGGAACAGACCCGGGCCCCAAACATCCGGAGGCCCCCCAGGGCACGAGACCCCCAGGAGAACCACCGCAGGGACAACCGCGGCCTCCACCCAAAAAAGGGCAGAGGAGAGCCCGAAGGCGGGACCTCCGACAGCCACAGTGTAGGCGCCCCAGGGTGCCGTGGCGGCAAGCCCGCAGGCTCCACCGGCAGCCGACCACACCAGGGCGGACCAGGCCCTGGGCCCGGAGACCCAAAGGCCCCCCACCCCACAAACGGGGCCCAGCAAGGCCAGTAGGGCCAGGCCCCGCCAATCGACCGCCGAGAGCGGGCCGGCGCTCGCCCGCCGAGCATCCTGCCCCGGCGCGAGAAATCACCAACGCACCGGCGGCATCCTCCACCGGCAGGGCATGGTGGTGGGGTGGGGTCGACTAAGATGATGAGTGAGGCGGAGTCTAAGGCCCGACCTGACACATAGACGTAGACGACAAGCACACATATACACAAGCATATGTTCCCACCCTCATGCACGCAAACAAATATTCACACCTTCGCCCCACATGTAGACACACAAAAATGGACACAGTACCCACACTCACACTCCCCATATGCACTCTATACTCCTAGATCCAGGCACCACCACCCCCAGAGGGGTAGCCAGCGCCCGATCCCGGAGCTGAACCCCCTTCGCTCCGGCGTGGGGACAGGAAGACCACCCCGGTCCCCGCAGCAGCAGAGAAAATCAACAGCCCAGACCCCGACCGGGCGGCCAGCTCATCCTCACAGCCCCCGGCCCCAGACAGAGAACAGAGAACAGGGGTGTGAAAAAAAAAAAAAAAAAAAAAAAAAAAAACGACCCCATGCTTCACCCCACCCGCTCAAATGTAGTGTTGGTGTGTGTTGTTCTAAGGTGCTTTAAAACAGGGGTGCTTTAAAACAGGGGAGGGGCACCCTCCACAAGCTTGTGTCAGCTCGTCCCCTCCCTAGAGCCCTCAATGTCTATGTGCAACTTAAAATTGAGAAGTGGGCACTGGCACCAGAGGGAAGGCTGAATGAACAGACCGCCCTCCGGATGCCATTCAGTGTGCCCACCCCCAAGGCCCTATATGTATGTGTCATGTGACAGTAAGTAATGAGAATGTCTAAGCTGTAATGTGTAATTGAGATGCAGGCGGCCACGAGGAGACAGAGGAGTACCACCTCCCCCGCATCCCAGCGACTCACCCGCACCTCAAAACCCTACCTATGTGTTGGTGTGATGGAGCGGGAGAAGTGAAGCCTTAGGATGGGGAGGAAAACATCAGAGGGGGCAAAATACCCCCCCTCTGGAGCCAGCTCCCCCGCTGACCCCCATAGGCACCCCCGTTACCCCAAATCTGCCCAGGGCGGGGGGCCCAGGCCCATCCAGACCAGGGCCCATGGCAGCCCGGGCGGCCCACCAGACCCCACAGCAGAGGAAAAACTACCCCACCCCCCCATTATCCAGTCACTTCCCAAACTGCATAAGACAATAAGACACCCAGGTAAAGCCCGTATACCCCGCCTCTATTGGACCCCCCCCCCCGCGGAGGCACCGATGCATCGAAGACCCCCACACCAGAGCCGGGCCCAAGCGCATGCACCAACCCATGCTCCCGGCGGCACACCAACCAGGACCCAAGCCCCCCAGGCCCAGCCGTGACCCCAAGCCGGAGGCAGAGCGTCCCCAGATCCCCAAACCCCCCCCGGACCAACCCCGGAACAGTGCGGCCGCCAGGCTGGCAACCTACGTCCGCCGGCACAGGCATCCCCAGCAGCGCCGCATGCCGCCGCCAGAGAAACAGCATCTAAGAGTCACCAATACCCCATCCAGGCCAAGGCCGCAGCCCCAGCGCCAAACCCCCCAAGAAACCCATCCCCAGGGAACCCCCAGATGCCCCAGGCCCATATTGCCACCCCACGCCAACAACAAAAACCACAGCCGGACAGAATCGGGACCCCCACCCACACTAGGTGATGGAGCTGATCAAAGGAGCCCAGAGAGATTGATCTAATGTGTCAGCAGAAGCTGTTTCAAGGCTAATATAATCCCACAAATAATCTCTATATTGGTTGATATTAAGATTATTTTTATTTTTCCAGTTCATGAGGACAGTCTTCTTAGCAATGCATAGGGCAGTGAAAGCCATGTGGATTGTGTTATCTTCTGTAGTGACACCATCTAGGTCGCCCAACAAGCAGACTAAAGGAGAGGCTGGAATAGAGCATTTAAGACACTTTGATAAGTCTTCACAAATCCTGTACCAGTACCTCTGAACAGTTGGACAGAACCATAGAGCGTGGATGTAATTGTCAGGTGTATTGCCTTTACAGTGTGAGCAGTTGTTAGAAGCTGTAAAGCCCATCCTGAACATCCGATGACCTGTGTAGTGCACTCTATGCAGAATTTTGTATTGTATTAATTGTAATCCAGGATTTCTAATCAGTTCAAAGGTTTTTAAACATATCTGAGACCAGAAATTATGGTCCCAGCTTACTGATAGATCTGCTTCCCATTTTGCAATAGGAAGTGATACTGATTCATCTATATTGGAAAGTGCCCTATATATTTTAGACATTAATTTGGGGGTATTGAGATTAAGAAAATCTGACACACTTGGTGGTATTTGTAAATTGATATGATTAGACTTAAATTTCCTTTTTACAATAGATTTAATTTGTTGATATTCTAAAAATCTGTTCTTATTAATCCCATATTGTTTAATTAATTTGTCAAAGGGAATAAAGTCTGTCCCTTTGAATATATGTTCCAGGTATTTAATACCTTTACAACTCCAATCTGTGAAGTTTATCATATTGTTGTTTAGCAATATGTCAGGATTGTTCCAGATAGGGGTACGTTTGCATGGGATTAGTGAAGACTCCGTCATTTTTAGAAACTCCCACCATGCTGTCAGAGAAGAGCTGATACTGATGCTTTTAAAGCATACGTGTCGTTTACTGATCGAGCTAATGAATGGCAGATCCGAAATCTCTATATTATTGCATAATGCCTGTTCTACATCTAGCCAAGGCTCATCTAAGAGGGTGTGTTTTAACCACCCTGAAATGTGTTGAAGCCTATTGGCTAAGAAATAGAGTGGTAAAAGTTAGGTAGATCTAGTCCTCCTTTATCCTTGGTCTTTTGCAGCGTTTTTAAGCTAATACGCGGGGGTTTACCTTTCCAAAGGAATTTAGAGATAGAGGAGTCCAAAGATCTAAACCAGTCAGGTGGTGGTTTACTCGGGATCATTGCAAATAAATAATTAATTCTTGGCAAAACCATCATTTTATTGAGGTGACTCTTCCCATGAGTGATATGGGTAGAGACCTCCATCTGGTTAGATCATCTTCTACCTTCTTTAAAGTGGGATGTGGTTTAATTTAATCAAATCTGTCAGCTTAGGAGAAACATTAATACCTAAATATTTGAATATTTCCAGATTGCAATGGAGTGGAAGAATTCTGGAAGGAACATTAATTGGAAGAACTGTTGATTTTAACCAGTTTTTATTGAATAATCTGAGACTCTTGAGAAAGAGTTTATTAATGTAATTACCTCAGAGAGAGTGGTTTGTGAATGTTGAAGAAAAAGTAACACATCATCTGCGTAAAGACTAACTTTATGTTCTACATTCTTGCATTTAATGCCTTTAATCACTGTTGCCTGTCTAATTGCTGCTGCTAGTGGTTCAATAAAAATTGCAAACAGTGAGGGGGAGAGGGGGCATCCCTGCCTGGTGCCCCTCTTAAGACAGAAACTAGAGGACGTTTGGGCATTTGTCCTGACACATGCTGTTGGAGAGTTATATAATATTTTTAACCAGTTTATGAAAGAGTTTCCAAAACCAAATTGTGTAAAGTTGCAAATAGAAAATTCCAATTAACCCTATCAAAAGCTTTTTCTGCATCTAGAGACAATATTGTAATTTGAAGGTTTCTATTGCATGAATAGTCTATCAAGTTAAGTAACCTACGAGTATTTGTTGAGGAGTGCCTGCCTTTTATGAAACCAGTTTGGTCGTAATGAATTATGAGAGGGGTTATCTTCTCTATTCTTTTTGAGATAGCTTTGCAGATTATTTTAGTGTCCACATTAATAAGGATATTGGACGATAGCTAGTAGGCAATACAGGGTCTTTGCCTGGTTTTAGTAAGAGACTAATGTTGGCAGAATTCATATTTGGTGGAAGTCTGCCATTTTCTTTGGTTTCCTGCAACATTCTGTAGAATGTTGGTGCCAGAATAGCCCAGAATTCTTTATAGAATTCTGCTGGAAAGCCATCTGGACCTGGAGCCTTTTTATTGGGCATACTGTTCAAAGCTTCCTGAAGTTCATCAGACTGATGTCAGTGGAGAATCCAATGCCATCGCTTGATTGTCTGTTAATTTCGGAAGAGTTATATTGTCAAGAAATTGGTCAACTTCGTCTTTAGATGGGTTTATCTGTGGAGATTATAAAGATTTGTAAAAATCTCTGAAAGTGTTGTTTATTCTTTCAGGTCATATACTGTATCCCCAGTTAAATCTTTAACAGCACATATCGTTGTTTTTTTCTTTATTTATTTTTAACTGGTTCGCTAAGATTGACCTGATTTGTTACCATATTCAAATTCTTGCCAGCGAAGTCTTTGTGCTAAGAATTTAGTTTTTTTATTAATAATTTCATTTAATTCTAGTTTTGCTTTACATATTTTTTTCAGCATTTCCTGTTTCGGGGAGGATACGTAGGATTCTTCTAAAGTTTTTATGGTTTCTTCTAATTCCTGAATACATTTATTTTCTCTTTTCTTTTTATGCGATGAGAATGAGATTATTCTACCTCTCATCAGCTTGCCTGCTTCCCAGAGAACAGATGCTGATGTTCCAGGCAGGTCATTATAGTCTAAATATAAAGCCCACTCTTCTTTAAAATATTTAATAAAATCGTCGTCTTAAGCAATGATGTATTGAATCTCCAGTTATTACTTGGTGGAGTGGTCTTCTTATTTACTAGAGTTAAAGAAACAGCAGCATGATCGCTGACAGCTATAGTGTGTATCTCTGTGTCTGAAATGTCACTCAGCAGTGAGCTGCTGACTAGAAATAATCCAGACGAGAGTAAGAGTGATGGCATGTGAGAAGAAAATAAATTCCCTACTGTTGGTGTGGAGAGAACGCCATGCATCGCAAAGTCCATAGTCGCTCATGTACTGTTTAACTATATTTGTGGATTCCCAATTGCGCTGAGTTCCAGCTGTACTTAGCCTGTCCATTTCTTTATTTAGTCCAAAGTTGAGGTCTCCCCCAATTATAAGTGCACAATCTAGTTGTTCAGAAAGTGCGGTAAAAAAAACCATGAAAGAAAGAGGGGTCATCAACATTTGGACCATATATACTAACAATACATAACTTTTTGTCAAATATAGATAATTTAATGATTAGAAATCTACCTTCTGGATCTATAACTGTGTTGAGTACTGTGAAATTAACATTTTTATGTATTAAAATTGCTACCCCCCTTTGCCTAGAGTTATAGCAGGCTGAGAACACATTAGGAAACTCAGTTGTTTTAAGTTGATCTGTAGCTGTGGCAGGTCTATGAGTCTCTTGTAATAATACAACGTCTGCTTGTAGTTTTTTAAGCTGGCTAATATTTTTAATTTTTTTCCTTGGAGCCAGCTCCATTCACATTCCATGTGACAAACCTTAATGCACCCATAGATGTGTGTGTGTAGCTAATGCTGCTCGCTGCGTGTGATGCTCAAATGAATAAGATATGAGCGGGCGTGTACGCGCTTGTATGCGAGTATGTCCTTCATGTCTGTGTGCGCTGTAAGGTCTGAGTGGTTGCGTTAATGCTGAGTGTATATGTACATGGTCGTGCCAAGCAGATGTGTAATATAGTGTGTTTTGTTTATATGTGTAGTAAAGCAGGTGATCGGTGCCGTGAAAGGAGTTGGAAGTAAGAAAGACATACAAAGAAGCAAGCATAGAGGGATGAAAGTAAAAACTTGACAGAAACGAAAAACATTGCAAAATCATTTAAACGCTGCGGAGACTGACTGTACGTGTTTGTTATGATATCGTATTAAATTATCGAAATGACATAAATATTTAGAGGTAAATGGAAGAACAAGCGAGGAAAGAGAGAAAAAGAAAAGATAAATATAACGGATTCTTATCTGGAGTGGTGTTAATATAACCACGGAGTGGTACGGAGGTTGCGTAGAGCTGCCCGTCCACGTAGAGCCGGTCCACTGCGATGACAGCTCGGGAGCCCTTTTGGATGAGACTGCGTCGGATTGGGAACAGAAGTTTGCGTCGCTCCAGATTTCTTTGGGAACTGGTCGTTTACGCCCGAAGTCTGTTTCCTTTCAGCTCCCCTGCCGCGACTCTTCACCTGCTCTTTCTGCTTGAAGTATCCGAATTTGGCCACAATTGGACGCGGTCTCGGGGCTCCAGGTTCTTCGCTCCCATCCGATGGACTCTTTCGAAGCAGATGTTTTCTAATATTGTGTAGCAATAATAATAATTTATTATTGCTACACAAAAGTTATCAAGCGAATTGTTTCTCGTGAAACCGTTTCTATATGCGATCAAATCAAGACCTTTGTCAGTGATGTTTTCGTTGTTCGCAATCCAGAAGTGAGATCTCTCTAGCACTTTAGGGCTGTGCGATTAATCTAAATTTTATTTTTGATCTTGAGTTTGGTTTCAAGGATATGAAAACAAGATGGTTGAGGGTAAAGCGGTATATTAGAGAAAATATGATGTTTTTGAGGACTTTATTACTGTGAGTGTGGTGTGTGTGTGGTGTGTGTGTGTGTGTGTGTGTGTGTGTGTGTGTGTGTTGTGTA
>CM049840.1:37737757-37750257 GCA_027422415.1 Schizothorax lantsangensis
TTCACAACAACCATTTGATTTGGAATGTTGGATCTGACCCACCTAACTAATAAACGATAGTGTAATGGTTATATATATCTATAACTGATAATTATAAGGATAACTAGGAACTAACGATAATGATGAATATCACAATAACTAGATAACTCATAATGATATATATATTATATACACGGGTTTAAATTGGGATTTGTTATGTGGGGGGCTCTATGGTATCGGACTTTTATATATATACAGTTTTCTATCAGCTGTGACATAAATCTGCATGTTTTTTTATTAATCCAAGGGCATTTTTTTCCTTTATAGAGGGCATTTTCCCACTAATCTCATTAATACTTTCATTTCAAATTCTTACATTTGATCTATAAATTCATTTATAATAATGTGATTGTTATATCAATACGTTATCAAATTAAATAATCAACACTGAAAAATACAACTGCATTAAATAATTTACAAGATTATTTAATATTTTTTTGAATATACAAACAAGAAATTATATTTTTCAACGAAATTGAAACGCCAGTAGTGAGCGTTTAATCAGCGAGTCATTGAGTCGTTCATTCAAACGATTCGTTCAAATGGCAAACCGTATTATTGTACTTGCTTATTGAACTGTTTATTGAATTATTAAACAGTCGTAATGCTGAAAACGTTGTGTGATGTTGCCTAACTAGCTGTATTTTAAAGGGTTACTCCACCCCAAAATGAACATCGTGTCCCGCATGTCGTTCCAAACCCGTAAAATCTTCTTTCGTCTTCAGAACACAATTTAAGATATTTTGGATGAAAACCAGGAGGCTTTTGACTGCCAAGTAATGAACACCGTTAAGGCCCAGAAAGGTATGAAAGACAAGTAGATCACATGTTTGATCATCAGCTTCGTGATAGGAGTGGCTCGCACAAATCTAATCACACTACTCGAATAGAGGTCTTCACGGGTCCCGAAAACCTGAGGCTCGGGTCCAAAACTTCTACGAGTGCCTCGGACACGGGTCGGGTTCGGTACTAGCAGCCTCGGGGCTCGGGTAATTAAAAAATGCGCTTTTCCCAAAAGGACCCGAATTCTTTTAAACTTTCCCGGATGCGTAGCATACTTGTGCGTTCAAGCTAAGTTTTTGTTTTTTTTTATCAACATTTTTTATTTATTTTCACACACAACATCATAACATAACATCCATTTAAAAAAACAACAGACATGTACTCAGTATCTCAAAAGTCCAATAAAAAGGGAGGGAGAGAGGGAAGGCAAGGAAAACACAAAACAAGTCATTCCTTTATATAATCACGTATGTTAAAGAGAAAACCCTGCCAACATCAATGGTAGAAGGCCCTGGCCCCATTGATTCGTGCTGTTGTACCTTCACAAGTGATTGAGTGTTTGTGTGTTGCGTTGAGTGTGTGTGTGTGTGTGTGTGTGTGTGTGTGTGTGTGTGTGAGTGTGGAGTGTGTGTGTGTGTGCATGTGCATGTGAGTGTGTGTGTTGTTGTGTGTGTGTGTGTTCGTGTGAGTGTGTTGTTGTTGTGAAGTGTGTGTGTGTGTGTGTGTGTGCATGTGCATGTGAGTGTGTGTGTGTGTGTGGGTGTGTGCATGTGAGTGAGTGTGTGTGTGTGTGTGTGTGTGTGTGTGCATGTGTGTGTGTGTGTGTGTGTGTGCATGTGCATGTGCATGTTTGTGTGAGTGTGTGTGTGCATGTGAGTGTGTGTGTGTGTGTGTGTGTGTTGGCATGTGAGTGTGTGTGTGTGTGTGTGTGCATGTGGTGTGTGTGTGTGTTGTGTGTGTGAGTGTGTGTGTGTTGTGTGTGTGTGTGTGTGTGTGAAGTGTGTGTGTGGTGTGTGAGTGTGTGTGTGTGTGTGCATGTGCGTGTGTGTGTGCATGTGAGTGTGTGTTGTGTGTGTGGTGTTGTGAGTGTGTTTGTGTGTGTGTTGTGTGTGTGTGTGAGTGTGTGTGTGCATGTGAGTTGTTGTGTGCATGTGAGTGTGTGTGTTGGCATGTGAGTGTGTGTGTGTGTGTGTGTGTGTGTGTGTGTGTGTGTGTGTGTGTGTGAGAGTGAGTGAGTGTTTGTGTGGATGTTGATGTTTGATGTTGAGCAGCAGCTGCGGCGCGTCTCTAAAGCTGCTGATACTTAATACACACAGCAGATGGACACACACATGCAGCATCACTGTCTGCTATTGTTGAGCGAGCCAATGAGACGAGTGTGTGTGTGTTCATCTCACAACTCCTCGACTCTCATCCGCTGCTCAGGTAACACACATTCACTCTCACTGTGTCCCGAGCATCTCCACATATGTTGCTCTCTGACTGTTTGAGTGTGTGTTTGACCTCATGTGAATGAATGACCCATGATGCCTCTGGCCGGAGACGAGCTGGTCTGCCCAAGTTCCAGCCCAACAATCTTCGACTCCACCCCTGCCATGACTGCTTGCGCCAGAAACACCTGCATTTCAACCTGCGCCGAGCGCGCTCCCGAGCAGAGCGCCCCCGCGGCCCACGTGCAGCGAGGCACCAGCGCCAAGGTGAGACCGCAGCTCCTCCATCACTAGAAACACATGTGCTCAGAGCCAGGGAGAGAAACCAGTGGTGTGATTCACTCTGCTGTGTTGTGTGTGTTTAGAGCTTATTTAGTTCTCTCAGTGTCATATATAGCGACAGATGCGCTCAGACTGACTAGAATCATCAGCTGTGTGATGCTTTAAACAGATTAAAGTCATTAAAGTAATATAAGAGTGTTTGTGTGTGCGCATTCTCATTACTAATGAATGAAGGCAGATCATTTTCTTCTCTTTGTGGCCATCAGAGTAACACAATACATTCACAGATAGACTTCAACCGCTGAGATCCGAACTAAGCCTGAAACGTTCACCCAACATGAAATTATTCTTGTAACATAGTGATCACTTTATAAAACAGAAAAAAGAAAGTGGTGAGCATTTAGCGTTTGTCCATCCGCACCATGTGGTTACTATGTGGTTGCTAGGGTGTTCTGAGTCATTTTGTCCAGGTACCAGTTCAGATGGTGGCTAGGATCATCTGGTGGTTGCTAGAATGTTTGGATTAGTTGCCAGATTCTGTTGAGTGGTTACTCTGAGTTCTGGGTGGTTGCTGGGGTGTTTGGATTAGTTTCTAGGTTCTGTTGAGTGGTTACTTGGGGTTCTGGGTGTTGCTGGGGTGTTGGATTAGTTTCTATGTTCTGTTGAGTGGTTACTCTGAGTTTCTGGGTGGTTGCTAGAATGTTTAGATTAGTTGCCAGATTCTGTTGAGTGGTTACTCAGGTTCTGGGTGGTTGCTGGGGTGTTTGGATTAGTTTCTAGTTTCTGTTGAGTGGTTACTTGGGGTTCTGGGTGGTTGCTGGGGTGTTTGGATTAGTTTCTAGTTCTGTTGAGTGGTTACTCTGAGTTCTGGGTGGTTGCTAGAATGTTGGATTAGTTTCTAGGTTCTGTTGAGTGGTTACTTGGGGTTCTGGGTGGTTGCTGGGGTGTTTGGATTAGTTTTCTAGGTTCTGTTGAGTGGTTACTCAGGGTTCTGGGGGTGGTTGCTGGGTGTTTGGATTAGTTGCTAGGTTCTGTTGAGTGGTTACTCAGGGTTCTGGGTGGTTGCTGGGGTGTTTGGATTAGTTGCTAGGTTCTGTTGAGTGGTTACTCAGGGTTCTGGGTGGTTGCTGGGGTGTTTGGATTAGTTTCTAGGTTCTGTTGAGTGGTTACTCTGAGTTCTGGGTGGTTGCTAGAATGTTTGGATTAGTTGCCAGATTCTGTTGAGTGGTTACTCAGGGTTCTGGGTGGTTGCTAGGTGTTTGGATTAGTTTCTAGGTTCTGTTGAGTGGTTACTTGGGTTCTGGGTGGTTGCTGGGGTGTTTGGATTAGTTGCTAGGTTCTGTTGAGTGGTTACTTGGGGGTTTTGTGTGGTTTCTAGGTTCCATTGAGTGGTTACTCGGAGTTCTGGGTGGTTGCTAGGGTGTTTGGATTAGTTGCTAGGTTCTGTGGAGTGGTTACTCAGGGTTCTGTCTGGTTGCTAGGGTGTTTGAATTAGTTGCTAGATTCTGTTGAGTGGTTACTCGGAGTTCAGGGTGGTTGCTATGTTTTAGATAAGTTGCTAGGTTCTGTTGAGTGGTTACTTGCGGTTCTGGGTGGTTGCTATGGTATTTGGATTAGTTGCTAGGGTCTAATGGGTGGTCGCTAGGGTGTTCTGAGTCGTGTTTACCAGGTTACCAGTTCAGATGGTTGATAGGGTCACTCAGAGTTACTTAGAGTTCTGGGTGGTTGCTAGGGTGTTTGGATTAGTTATTAGATTCTGTTGAGTGGTTACTCAGGGTTCAGGGTGGGTGTTAGTTGCTAGTTCTAATGGGTGGTTGCTAGGGTGTTTTGGTAAAATCTAGGATCTTCTGGTGGTTCTTAGGGCTTTATAAGAGTTGCTATGGTGTTCTGTTTGTTACTAGGTGTTTTCCTCCTGTCCGGTATGAATGAGTCCTGCAGTCTGAGTCTCTGTGATCTTCTAGTCTGCAGATGTGTGAGTTTTCAGTGTGTTTTCAACACACAATCAGCTTTAATATTTACTGGTAGCAGTTTCAGCACAGCACCATAGTACTAGATGAGCTCTAGCACTAGTGATGACTAATCTAACGTTAATAATGAAACTCACTTAGAGCCACTGGAGATGTACATTAGTTTAAAAGTGCCAGTCAGAAAATAATTATGTTGTAATCATGTTTAAGATCTCAGAATATCTAACTGTTCATCTGTATTTGATGAATACTGATATTTCAGCTGATGATTCTTCACTGATCTGAAATAATGATGAGGCGAAAAGCCACAAACCAGACCGAGTTACAGCATTGAAACCCTAACCAGTACAGTGTGTGTGTGTGTGAGAGAGAGAGAGACACTGCATGTGAAGTGCCATTTTAGTTGCTTCATTTCCTCAGAAACATCTAGTTAAGCCTGAAACATGGTATGACTTCATTTTGAACGAGAAATATCTATAAATAATGAAGAACGGTGTGATTTTGTTATAAATTTACATGATCCCTGACATTACTGATGTAGAAACCCAGCTTTAGTATAAGACATATTCATGGTTGATAAATCTTTAAAAGTGTAGCATCCTTCTATTCTGATGCCTCAATGTTCCATGAGAACACAGATCAGTTCAGTTGTATGGGCTGCTCTCTGATTGGCCACCTGTGTTTCGTCCGACCAAGTCAGGACGACTCAGATGTGCTGTCAGTGGTGAGCAGCTACTGTGATGTCAGCAGAGTGGACGGGGCCTTGAAGACGGCTCCCTCTGCATCTTGAGTCCGGACTGTGACCTCTACCTGTGTGACGGAGACGACGACCAAAGCTCGGACAGGTAAGGCTGCTAAACCACTCGCTATTCACCACTTGTAAATCTGACTGGCATGTTGAGTCTGTGCTGTTGTATAGTGTTTATCTTGCATTAAATCTGACTTTAATTCCATACTTTACTCTAAGCATGTGTTTTGGGGCTGAGATCCATCCATTTGTACTCCGTAGGTTGTAGCGTCATATCCTATTCTTCCCTTATATATCTTTAATATCCAGTCAGGGTGACGATTCCGTCTACAGCAGCTCTGCTGGAACTGAGGAATACTCCAGCCTCCTTCATCATCCTTCATCTTGCCATACAATGACCCGCTTGGATCCGCCACCATACCGGGCGAGCCCCCGAGGATGGACGGAGGTGTCCCAGAGTCGCCGTGATGGTCTTGGTCAGTTCGGTTTTCTCACGGTGAGGAAATCACCAGTATCTGGTTACCAATCGAGCAGCTCGTGGTGTTGTTCGGATGGTTAGAGTGGCAGTTTGAGGTGTCAGGTGGTGTTGGGTTGCACTGGGCTTTTCCTGAGCAATGCGTCACGGTGCTCGAGTGCAGTATCATTTCACATATTAACACAGGTCATGATCTTGTCTTTCTGTCCGCAGGCAGCCAGAAGAAGAACGGAGGGAACGGAGAGTGGATATTTCTCTCTGGGAAGGGCTGCGGGCAGCAGAGCCCTTCATGATCAAAGCCCTCCCTATCGGCATTCAGAGAAAGGGCATCCCCTGCCAAGCAACAAAAGCCCCGAATCCAAAGCCACCATTCCATTTCGAAACCCGGATCTAGGTGTCCCTTCGGAAAGGAGGACCTCTGAGTTTCAGAACACCGAGCAGATTGAAGAAAACTATCCTCCGGAGCCGCTGGATCTCAGCCTGGAGGTTGAGGCCCTTGCCGGGCCCCGGGCCCTGAGTCCCACCCCTTCAAACAAGCAGAATCGCTCTGCGGCTCCAGTCGAAGAGCTGGACGGAATGCCCATACGTCCCTGTACGGCAGTCGGGAACACTCGATTCTTCCCAAAGAGGATCTGTCCTCTCCCGTTCCTCCTCTCCTTCCCCGTTCAGACGGGCCGAGTCCATCTCCTCTCTGAACACGGTTGGCTTTCGGTCGGGCGGAGTTTCGCATGGACAAGATCGGGGCATCGGTCAATCCGGCACGGAATGCCTACTCCGGAAACCTCCGATCCTTTTCGAGCACTGCAGGCACCGTCAGTAGCATCAATAAGTCTCTCTCTCAAATGGATCTGAGAGGCACTTTGCGGAAACCCGAGACTGACAGCTCCTTCCCAGAGAACCGCAGAAGTTCGTCCCCTTCCAGACGGAGTTATGAAGGTCCTGCTGTTCGAAAACCGAAACGAAAAGCCCTGGTCACGACAAACAGAGTTCCTTCTCCTCAGTAGGACGCTATGATTCAAGAAGCCAGTCCCCTTCCAGACAAAGTTATGGTAGGAAAACCGAAACAAAAAAGCCCTTCGTATGAGCGCGGTCCTGACAGACAGGGATTCTCCTCCTCTTCCTCCTTGAAGAGCCGCTATGAATCCCGAAGCCAGTCCCCTTCCAGACAAAAGTTATGATAGGAAAACCGAAACGAAAAGCCCTTCATATGAGCATGGTCCTGACAGACAGGGATTCTCCTCCTCTTCCACCTTGAAGAGCCGCTTTGATTCCAGAAGCCAGTCCCCTTCCAGACAAAGTTATGATAGGAAACCGAAACGAAAAGCCCTTCATATGAGCGTGGTCCTGACAGACAGGCATTCTCCTCCTCTTCCTCCTTAAGAGCCGCTATGATTCCCGAACCAGTCCCTTCCAGACAAAGTTATGATAGGAAAAGCGAAACGAAAATCCTTTCATATGAGCGTGGTCCTGACAGACAAGCATTCTCCTCCTCTTCCTCCTTGAAGAGCCGCTATGATTCCAGAAGCCAGTCCCCTATGGGAGGATAGAGACCAATGGCGTATCAAGTCAGATTCAAGAGAGTCGACGAAGTGCATCTCCAGTCAGAAAGGGCTACGGAACACCAAGCCAATCAGATCGAAGATCAATGTCTAATGGGTGGAGCCATGAGAGAAAAAGCCCCTCCCCATCCAGAAAAATCTATGAAACGCAAAACCAAGCCACAATGAAGAAACCAGAAGCAAAGAGTTCCCTTCATAGCTACAACCGAGAGAGCCGACACTCTTCCCCATGTAGAGGCCATCACCAAAACCCTGGCCCATCACCGCTTCATAAGTCCGAAACAAGCCAGTCCTCAAAAAAACGTGGCTCTGAAAGCCGCAGTCCCTCCCCCTTAGCTCATAGCCAATCTCCTCCTCGCAAGTCAGAGAGTGGGCGGAGCCCCTCTTTGTCTACATTGAGGCGTGAGATTGCAGACCACGCCCCTCTGAGGAACACTGTAAGTGGCTCCGCCTCTTACATAAGAAACACCACGACTAGTCAATCACAGCACGATTCGTCGGGACCCTGGAGAGGCTCCGCCCACTCTCTCCACAGCCAGTCAGTCTTACGAAACTCCTCCCCCTCACGCCACAACAGTGAGAAGAAACCAATCGCTTCCTTTACGAAATCCGCCTGGAAAACGCCACAAGACGGAAGCAAGAGGAGCAGCGTGAGGCAGAACCTAGAAGCACAGAGCTCCATGTCTGACAACCGACGAGCACAGAGTCGACACAGAAGCCCCTCGCCTCCGGTCCAAAGACACACTTCTTCTCAGAGCTCAATGGATTCCGAGTCGAGTCACCTCTCGGCTGGGTCATCGGGTCTCAACCGGGAGGAGTATGCCATGATGGCCGACCTTCCCAAGGGCAAAACAGTCTTCGAGAGGGAGGATCCGAGCCACCTGAAGGGGATGGAGAGCAGACAGAAACGAGAGCTTTCCCGCTACAAACCGGCCAGGTGGACAGAAACTGTCTGATCACTGTTCAACTCAATATCAAAAAATAGGGTGTATTTAGCAAGGTTGTTCTAATTTCAGGATCAAACTAATTCAATTAATTCATAACAGAGCTCAAAGGCAGCTATCAAATTGTACCAAATATAAAATATATATACATCAGGGTCAGAAATTAAAGGGTTACTCCACCCCAAAATGAAAATTTTGTCATTAATCACTTACTCCCATGTCGCTACACTGACGCAGGGGAGACGAATTGTTAAATAAAGTCATTCTTTTTATTTTCTTTGTGCACAAAAAGTATTCTCGTCGCTTCATAAAGTTCAGATTGAACCACTGATGGCAGATGGACTATTTTGATGATGTTTTTCATATTTTTCTGGGCCTTGACAGAGTTATTTACTTGGCAGTCAATGGGACAGTCACAAACCTCCTGGTTTTCATCCAAAGTATCTGAAATTGTGTTCCAAGGACGAACGAAGCTTTTACGGGTTTGAAACAACATGGGGGTAAGTGATTAATGACACAGTTTTCATTTTAGGGGTGGAGTAACCCTTTAATGGAGGCTTGTGGCAAAAATGCCACCAAAATGAATAAAAATGCCCCATAACTTCAAGACACAGGGTGAAAACAATCTCCAGCACTATTAAACAATGTATTATGGCTGCCGCGATTAAAATGTAATTTGAAAAAGATTAAAAAGTGTCAATTTGCGGAATTACATTTAGATTCACTCACAATGCAGCAGATGCAGCACAATGTTTTGTGCAACGTTGAGCCTTATAACCAATCAAACGTGTTTCTGTTGAACTTAGGAATACATTGGCCAATCAGAGGCGCTTAATTTAGTCAGCGCTGAAAACGCCGGAGCTGTGTTGATTGTGCACGCACGCAAATTCCCTCTTCGTAAACAACAGATATACGTAAATAGCTAAAAGATTGATTTTCGTAGATTCTGTGATTATAACAGGAGTTTTTGCATAAAAGTCTGCTAAACATGTCATGGATTGATATTTGTGTCTGTAAAGCCAGAATGTGACATGCATAAAAATGCAGACACAAAACTAAAATCTTATATTGTTTTCTACTGTATATTGAAATTAATAATCATTATTACAATATAAAGAGCAATAATCTACAATAATGATCTGTCATAATATTGCATCCCTATGAGCTCCTGTTTTTTTATCTATAATTTAGAAAGGCTACCATTTTAAACAGTGTATGTTATTGACAACAGTTTTTAAATATTGTTCAAAGTAATTGGGTAAATTCAATTATTTGACATTAAAGATAACACAGTAAGGTGGTTATAATAGTAAGGTTATAAAAATTGCCCTCACAAATTCTTCTATTGCCCTCATTTGTAAGTCGCTTTGGACAAAAGCGTCTGCTAAATGACTAAAATAAATAAATAAATACAAATGTAAAAAATGCCACTGGAAATGAATTCCAGGGGGTCGATATTGCCCCTTAATGGAAAAGTACATTTCTGACCCTGCTGTGAATGATGCCAGATTTCATACGGGTGTATTCATATCTTCAGATGAGGGTCAGACCCGGTTTAGCTGAAGCTGTGTTTGTGTGTTTCTAGTCATTCTCAGAGCAAAGCTCCTTCAGAATGGGATGAACTGGAGGAAGACAGAGACAGTGGTACACTATCAAGGGCTCACTCATCCAGCTCCCTACACACACAGGTACATGAACGCATACACATGCCCAGTAACATTCACGTGAAAATATTGAATATAATAGCCTAAGAATAAGTGAATCTGTTTCTAAATGCCCATTCACACCATGGCTGATAGCTATTGTGATAACAATAAATACCATAAGGTTTTAATAACCATTCTAAGTCTGCGACAACAATAAATTACACTAGGGATGCACAATTAATCGTAATCTAAGTGCAATTACAATTACGAATGCCACAATTACGTAATCGTTCAAAGCGGCAATTAACCGTTCAAAGTCCACTTATGTTATTCTGTGTGGTTATTAAGATGTGATTTTTTTATTTCTACAGATTATCTTAAGGGTTTTCCCATTGTTTTAATTTTAGTTTTAGTATAACATTAAAATACCATGCATATTTTTACCTTTTTATTTATATAAGAAACCAATCCAAAGTATAGTTGACATTTGAGGCTTAATACTGTATAAAAGCAATAAAAGTTTTTTTAATTAGAGTGTTTTCAGCTTGTTTATTTTCATCTAAAATATGGCATGCGGTTGCTTCAAACAATGGTAGAAACATCATTCAATGTAAATTGTGGTAATCGTAATTAATTATCGCAATTACAATTTCAAGGGAATAATTGACCATAATGACCTTTGTCATAATCATGCATTCCTAGTCTACACCACAATTTCAGAGCAAATTTTTTTCCAGGTAATGAACGATAAAAACATTGACAGCCAATGGGATCCATCCAGCTTTAAAGAGCTCAAGCATTTAAAGTGACACACAGCTAATAGTTATTGTTATAGTTATCATTATATTCATTGTTATAGATAATATTCATTGTATCCAGATGTACGGTTGTCATTATTGTTATCATTGTAGCTATTATAGTTATCATTACAGCTAAAATTATTATTATGTTATAGTTATCGTTAGTTATAATGATATCATTACAGTTATCATTATAGTAATCAATATAGTTATCATTACAGCTTGCATTATTGTAATCATAACAGTTATCGTTATAGTTATCGTTAGTGTTATCATAGTGATTGTTATGGTAATCATTATAGTAATTGACATTGTTATTATTGTTCTTGGTGTGAATTGGCCTTTAAAGTGATTTGCTCACCACTAAGATATAATGCATATATGCCGCAGTTCTTAGTAATGTTTCAAATTGTATATTTAACCGGCCTGAGAGCGTTAACCTGTGTGTCAGCCGCTCTGATCATGTATTTGACCTGTGTTTGTGACAGAGAGCGAGCAGTCCGTCCGCGGATCAGACGCAGTCCGGGAGAAACCCGTCCAGAGCGTCGGGACAGAACCAGGTACAGTAAAACCTCTGTCCGCCTGCGGAGGCGCTGTAGCTCCAGCGCCGCTCACCAGGTGTGTGTTTGTTCTGCAGAAAACACACAGACCGTCGGTGTATTTCTCCTGCAGCGTGGAGCAGACCGATGAAGAACCAATGCAACAGGCACGTCCTGAACACACGACACTCAGTCACGATTCAAGAGATCACTGATTAAAACTCTGTCATCTCTTACTCGGCGTTGTTGTACCAAACCTGTACGACTGACCATCTTCCATAGAAGTGAAGTGAATAGTGATCGTTCTGCCTGACATCTCCTGTGTACACTGCTAAATATGATTTTCTTAGGATTTTTGTCTTGTTTTCTAGCATAAATATCTAAAAATTCTTGAATCAGGATGCATTTACTTGACTAGTAAAATGACGTAAGATATTATGCCTTGTTTTTAGTTTTTGCTTACAACAAGCAATAAAATATATCTCGTGTACACTACAAAAAAAATGATTTTCTTAGGATTTTCATCTTGTTTTTAGTTTTTGGTTAAAATAAGCAAAATAAATAAATAAATATATATATATACGTATATATATATTAGTGCTGTCAAACAATTAATCGCATCCAAAATAAAAGTTTTTGTTTACATTATATATACTGTGTATATTTATTATCTCTATATAAATACACACACATTCAGTTTATATTTTGAAAATAATTTTTATACATTTCTATATTCATATTCTTATATTTTATATTATATATAAATATATTTAATATATAAACATAACCTATTTTTTTTAAATATATACATGGATGTGTTTGTATTTATATTTACATGATAAATATACACAGTATACACACATATGTTAAGTAAACGAAAACTTTTATTATGGATGCGATTAATATATATATATATCCTGTGTACACAGCAAAATATGATTTCCTTAGGATTTTTGTCTTGTTTTCTAGTATAAATATCTAAAAAATATTGAATCAGGATGTATTTACTTGACTAGTAAAATGACTTAAGATATTATGCCTTGTTTTTAGTTTTTGCTTAAAACAAGCAAAAAAATATCTGCCAATAGGGCATGAAAAATCTTGTTTAGCCTTTAAATTAAGATTGAATTAAGTCTGGGCTAAGTTTTAGCTTTTATTTTACAGTGAGAGCTAAAGTACTGAGTTTTTCCTCACGATTTTAGACTGATTTACTATGAGACGATTGAATGGCGCGGTTCTGATTGGTTGCTGAGCTGCGCCGCGCGGTTCTAATTGGTCGCTTTGCTGC
>CM049840.1:37755257-37762757 GCA_027422415.1 Schizothorax lantsangensis
CAACCATATTCATAATGCTCACGTTTTGCTCTGGCCTCCCCATGTTCGCGCAGCACACTGTCATGTTTCCGCATGATGTGTCTTTTTATATTAAAATACGAATCCTTACTTACTGAAATCGTATCACCACATTCCTGTTCATGTTCAACATCGTTATCATCTAGTTTTTTGACAGGAATTGTGCACCTGTATGGCCTGTCGGTTTGCTTTTGGAAATATTTCACGAACTCCATCTCTCCTTCACAACGAACGATTTTTGAAGTGTAGGCAGACAGTTTTGTTAATTGTTGAAGGCACAGGTGAATTCTGGGTGGATTTGTGCATGCCCTAGACTCGTGGTGTGAGCGGTATCGGAGCGGAACCGGAGCGAGACAGAGCGATCGCTCCGGCCTTTGGATAAAAACCCGCTCCGCGCTCCGACTATATTTCGCACGCTCCGCTCTGCTCACATGCTCTGACACAGACACACACTTACACAGACACACACTCACACACACACACACACACACACACACACACACGCTCTCACTCAAACACTCAGACACACGTGCGCACACACACACAAATTAGGGCAGCCATAAATATTAGTATTGTAATTTTGTTGTTCTGTAAAATATTTTTTTTATTATTATTATTAAATGTTTTTAATTGGAAAATACAATAGTATTCTTACTAATATTTATGATTTATTTCATAATTTAACAAAATAAGATTTAATGTTTACTTTATAATAGTATAATTATGATAGTAACATTTATACATTTTTATAGTTTAATAAAACTAAACTATTTAAGTAATAACCATAATTGAAGTAATATTTAAGTAATAATTATTAAAGTAATAATTAATTTAATTAATATTAATTAATTAATTAATTAATTAAATTAATTATTATATACTCGTTTTTAAAGTATAATAGATCTATCTCAGTTACTTTTTATTATACGTTAATAAACTAAAAATATATAAATAAGCATATTATTTATGTTATTGTCAAAATACTCAATACGGTACAGTAGTGTTATTAGGTTATAACTTATAATTTAAAACAATAGAATATATAAAGTATTTATAATAATAATAGTAATATACTTTTTAGTTTACAGTATGATAGTATTATTAATGTTGCCTTTTAATAATTTAAAAATATATTTAAATAACTATTATTGTTAAATATTACTTTTCGATTCAATAGTAATATTATGATGTACTGTTTATTATTTACGTTTATTTTTCATTTTTTGATCAAATGAAAATATTTAAGTAATAAAAATAATAATGCTTATTACTCTTATTTCTGTTATATACAAATTTAATATTTAACAGAATATTCTTCATTGATTTCATTATTATAGTGTATTAAAACACCTTAGTTATTTTATTTTCAGTTGTGATTCTGTCAGTGTTTTTTCGTATTAGCACTATTTATATTTTAAACCACGTGTCGCAGAGATTATATAGACTTGAGTTTGATGGAAAGCGTTGAGCATGATTTAGATCTGATTCATCAATAGGTTAATTGACACTAGTCCGTTAGTTGCAGTGCTAATGAGTAGTGATCGACCGATATTGATTTTTTAGAACCGATACCGATACCGATAATTTGTTTGTTTATGTGCCCGATAACCGATATGCAGAACCGATATTTATTTACTGTTATACTTGTGTTTTTGACACAATGATTACAACACCACTGAACTGAACAAACCATTTTATTTATAACAATCACTCCCTCTTTGCATAGAAAACAAAACAAATCTTATTTATACACCAATAAATAGAGGGGTCTGAGAGTACAAAAAATAAAAAGTGCACTGTTACTAAACAGTTTTTGTTTAAAAATAAAATCTTCGATGAGGTAAAAAAAGCAAACAGGTAAAATAAATAAAGCACATAAAAGTAATTCTCACCAATTAAAAAATAAATAAAACTTGTGGCGGCAGGTGACGTCACGTTAATTTGCATGTCATTGTGTCAAGTTTGCGTTCAGACAAGTTTTGGCACTTAAGATCTGTTCTAAATGTCACATACTGTAATTAATACAACAATGCCAATAAAGCTGTTCACATTATACTTTCTGTTGTCATACATTAAACAAGTATAAATAGTAAACAGGAACCATTAATTTTACATGTTAACCAGGAATCACTCTCACTATACTCCTTAAATCCTGATTTAGGCTATAATCGCAACATCGTCTGATAAAATCAATATACATCTAACTTGCACTAAAAAGCGACTATATGCGGTGGTTTTGGCTGTATTACTGTTTTGTCTCATTCAGCGCACTGTCTGCGTCTGAGTAACAAGCTATGCGCATATTAACAGACGAATTATGTTCATATTTAAAACTACAAACAGTCAGTAAGCGACAGGTGCTTGGAAACGCTGTTTTGTAAATGATTTACTGACGATTTTGCTGCGTTACGGACAAATTAATGCGCTGCTTCACTGCCGCTCACTGCACAGAATAGACGCAGAGAGAGTCGACACTGCGCCGGGAGAGTCAGATCTCGCACTCGCGGGGCAGTAACATTACTGGAGACAAATTCCAATTGAACGATAGCTAAGGTTTTTTCAAAAAAAGTCGCTAGGTTTGTCAGTATGTACCTGTTGTGGGAAAAAAGCCGCCAAAAGGGTCTGAAAGTTGCTAAATACTGAAAGTCGCGCTCTTGTGTGTGAGAGGCGGGAGCTGATGGCAGCGGGCGGTGGATATTGTTGCAGCCCGCCACAAGTAAAGAGAGAGAGCTTGTCTGTGGGAGTGTCTACAGTTCCTGAGCACACAGAACGAGCAGTGTGTGGGGAGATTTTCAACCAGTTAATCGATCGCGGATGGTTTCATTATCTCGGGCGGATAAAAAAAAATAAAAAGTGTAAGATAATAATAGTAATAAAAACAAAAATGTGTCACCAAATATACTTGGGCGGCCGTTAATATACCTGGGCGGCCCGCCCAGGTAAAGTCTATGTGTGGGAAACACTGGAGTTGTGTTTACTAGGATGTTTATTAGGGAATTGATGGTTATATAGTAAATGTTTATATAATTACGGTGTTTTAATCGTGAATATTTTTAAAAGTTACATGCGGTGGCCGTGCTGTAGCATTTCCTGAGCATCAACCCACTGAGTGAACAGCAATATGAAGCGGCTTCACGAGACTAATGATGAGCAAATATACAACAGAGAGAGAATTTAATTCAGCGCTTTTACTTCCAACTTGCGCTCATTCATGGCTGTATTATTTAATTCATGCAAAGTTACTATTGGGACAGGACTTGACGGATTATCTTACGTGACTCGTCTATTTCTTAGAGCCAAGCTGCATAAACTACATATCAAGCATATGTATCACATCTAATTTGTGCATTAATGGCTGTTATGTTAAATAAAATTTACTAATTACAGCAAAGCAAGTAATACTTTACCTGTGCACGCCGTTGTGTCGTCTCCCCTCAGATGCGCTGTAATGGCGATCATGCGTGCAATTCTTAAAACGCCCACAAGATGGCGGCATTTATCGGAAAATCCGATATTACAAAACCGATATCCGATTATGGAAAAATGCTTAAATATCGGGAAAAATATCGGTAAATCGATATATCGGTCGATCTCTACTAATGAGACACTGAGTCGTTGACGTGTTGAATCTGTGCATGTGTGTTTTAGGCTACCCAACTGCAGCAGCGATAAAGAAAACGCCCGTTCCTCATCCCTCCGCCTCCGCAGCCAATCAGAGGCCACCTCCACCACCACAAACCCCGCCCACCGCAAATTCGACTATGTTGAGCTGTCGCCCGTAGCCCCGCCTTCTACCCCTGCCTCCACCAATCAGAGAGAGTCGGGGGAGGGGCAGGTGAGAGAGCACAGCCAATGGCAGGAGCGGCTGCGCGACGACGCCCACAACCAGTGGGAGGCGGTGCTTTCGCGGAAGGGGGCGGGCCAGCAGTCGGAACAGAGACGAATACAGGAGGAGATTGAGAGGAAGTGGGCGGAGTTTGAGCGGCTGCCACTCAAAGAGACGAGGTCACTCCCACCGATGGGCTCGCGGTCGGGCCTGTCAGCCAATCAGGCGCTGGAGAGGGAGGTAGTGCGTGAATAAAGTCTATCTGCTCTCATGAATGACTTTACGAGAACTGAATAGAACACAGAGAGCGGTTAACCCTTATATAACGCATTTCTGAACTGAAGAAATTCAGAAAAATTAAGAAACGCATCAAAATACATTATTTACATGATGATATGACAATATTCGGGGGGGGGGATTATTCCCGTGTTTGTCCATGTGTAAAATATATTTATTATTATATATTTTTAGCCTCTTTCCCATATCTCTCACATACACTTCAAGACTATCAAAATACAATATTCACACGACATTATGCCGATATTCGGGATTTTTTTTTTATTCCCGTGCTTGTCCATGTGTAAAATATTTAATATTATATTTGTTTAGCCTCTTTTTCTTCATAATTGTAAAATATGTGCAATTTAGTTTGAAAACATTACAGAGTAATATATACTGTATGTTGAAATCAAATATGTAGTTTTCATAAATTTGGGCTGTTTTTGATCACCATTAGTTCAAAAATTAATTAAATTCTGGTAATTGTCATATTATATTATTCATATTATTTTATGAATTTATGATATATTCAGATATATATACCATAAATGTTGATTCAATATATTTTTTTTCTTGCATCACATTGGTTTAGATATAGTTGGAGTATTTAAAAATGTCTAAGCTTTTTTATTAAACAAGTTGTAAGTGTGGTAAACACATGGTGAAAACATGGTAAAATGTTTACACATTCACAAGTATTTATCACATACAAATATTTTTGGTTAAAGCTATTAAGTAATGACTATTTCATAAGTTTATGCTCCCAGAAAACAGGCTCATGCGTTATAAGGGTTAACAATCATCTGCACAAATGACTGTATGAGCTTTATAAAGCCTTATTCACAGTCATTTGTGCTGCTCTCTGTGTGTGTGTGTGTGTGTGTGTGTGTGTGTGCATTAGCGTGTTTCACACTTCCTGTCCAGTGCACCTGCACTTCCTGCAGAAGGCTTTACCTCTGCCTGTCACTCTCTCTCCTGCAGGTGGCGTCTCTGAGGCAGCAGCTGGCGGAGCTGGGGACGGGGACGGGGACGGGGAGGGGGACGGGGCACTGTGGGGTGGAGTCAGGCTGCGGGGCGGTGCTGCAGCAGATGGAGCGCACACACAGGGAGGTGCTGGAGGAGCTGGAGAAGCAGCATTTACAGCAGATCAGTGCACTGGAGCGGGAACGAGACGCGCTGCTAAAGGAGGAGAGCGACGCCACCGCACGCGGTACTGACCAATCACCGCAGAGCACGCTCTATTGTGGGCGGAGCTTCATTGTCTGCACATTTTAATTTTCTTGATTGCTTTCTTGATTGTTTTCATTTTCTTGATTGTTCGTTTTAATTTTTCTAGACTCTGTTCTTATGCTTAAATGTAGAAAAAACAATCAAAAAGCATGTCTAGTTAATAGAAATCATGAAACTTACACAATTTACCAGCAATTTATTAAAGGTTGAACAAAAATTAAATGCGTAGTTTTTCCCCTCAAATTCAGTTATTTTTACCAAATTCTGTTTTCATAAATTTTCTGGATTCCATTTTAACGGGTTCATGAAATGTTCTCTGGATAACTGATTTTATAAAAAAATATTAAGTTATTAGAAAGTTATTTTATTTATGCGTTTTATTTATTTTCAGAAATACTGTTGTGTATTTAAATTTTTCTGGGCAATGCGGTCTGGTAAATATTTGATTCTGGTAAATATTCCTTTGAAAATAATATTTTAATAATAATTTAATAACTATCATTAGGCCTACACTAAGTAATATATTTGTGTCACAGTTTCTTCAAGTTAAACCACACTTTTATTTTGGCGGGTTTCTGTTTGTATATGATATATGAGGATAGTTTTTCTCAAATGAAAGGGTAAATTGCTCATGAAGTGACTCTGAGAGCAGTTCTGGAGATGTTGTTCATGTATTGATGTCCTCACTAGTGAAACAGCAGAGGCTAAAAACACTGAGCACCAAGCGCGCTTCAGAAAGTTTGTAGTAAACGAAACCGTGATTCTGCATCATTCATTCACACAGAGACGCGCAGAATATTCATATTTAAACAGTATTTTTGCGGCTTAATATTTACAGACCCTAGTCCATATTGTGTGTTTGATTTAAGTGTACTGTCTTTTTTTGATTTCTTAGTTCAAAATTTGCCAAATTCAGTGTTATACAGTAAATTCTGTCTTTATGGCTGGATTCCGTCCACAGAAATCATAGGGTCCTAATGTGTGCATGAATACGAGAGTGTTGCTGCTGGACTCCTCCAGTGTGTGTGTTGCATTCAGTTCTGTGGTGATCAATGTTAGCCGTAGTGCTCCAGTGATGTACGTGTGTGTGTAACACAGTGTGTTTGTGTTGTCAGTGATGGAGGCGCTACAGAAAGCACACAGAGAAGAGCTGGAGAAAACCACACAACTCAGAGAGACACATGGGACGGACTCACACACACTCGACAAACGGCAACAGTGAGTACACACACACACTCACACATGTGCGCTGCAGGAGTGGCGTCTGGAGCTCATCTCTGTGTGTGTGTGTGTGCAGGACGGAGATGGCGTCCCTGCGGCGGGAGCTGGCGTCTCTGTCAGAGCGATACTCTCAGAAGTGTGTGGATCTGAAGCGAGCGCAGCAGCACAGTCTGGATGCGGAGCGACTCGTTAGCCAGAAAGACACACAGATGGAGCAACTGAAGGGAGACAACCAGGTACCGCATAAAAACCTCCAAACACCAACAAAAACTTCAGTCGGAGCACACAGAAGCTTAAAAGCAACCCCGGGTATTAAAGCCCGAAACACACTGCACGATTTTCGGCTGTCCTAGACGAAAGACTGGCATCGTGAAACAATCGTGGCGATTTCTGATTGGCGTTGTTTCAAATATCTGGGAACGTAGTTTGTTTAGGGCTTATTATGTATCTTACTGAAATACGTAGCAGAAAACCCATGAAAGATTTGTTATTTAATAAATTCACAATCGTTTTATACATGTTTTGGACTATGGGGGGCGCCATTGTTCTGATGATGTCTAATGGTTACACTTGGTGAGCTATACTGCTGCTACCTGTTCCTATTTTTACCAATAATAAGTTTATTTAAATAATAATAATAAAAAAATATATATATATAATATATAGCGCCTTTCCAGGGCTCAAGGACGCTTTACAATGTATGTTCAACCAGAAAAGAATAACCCTGAAAAGGTAGACAATAATGACAAACAATAGTTAGTAGAAACGGTAAAAGAGCGTTATATAGACGGGGGAAACGTATAGCAGAAAAGAGTCAAGCACAACAAATACAAGTCTTGTAATCTGGAAATGGAGCTAGCTGGTAAACCAATGAAGAGGCCATTACAGCTATCAAGGCGTGATGTAACAAATGCATGGATAACAGC
>CM049840.1:37767757-37922757 GCA_027422415.1 Schizothorax lantsangensis
TTTAATTTTAGAGTTTAACGCTTATGTAAACATATCGTACTAGGACTAATAAAACATGGGTTCTTTGGTCTCCGGACTCGGAGTGATTTTTATAATGTTTTGTCTCCACAAAGCTGAAATGAAGTCATGAATAATCATAAGTGAATCGTTCAGAGTCGTGGTAAATTGACTGTCATTGAAGCTAAACCATAACGGGTCAGTTGTGTGTTAATAACCAGCAGAGGTGAGTTGATGTGGCAGTGATTAACTAACTAGTGATAAAGACTGTTCATTTACAATGAGTTTAAGATCATCCGAGTGGATTTATATCGGTAGCAACACTAAACAAAGTCTAAATCAGCTGTTTTTGACTCAATCCCACCCATTATCCAGAACAACATTCAAAGGCATCATAGGTTTTCCATTAAAGATAAGATTTTTTTTAGATGATTTTTTCCAGTTCAAGAAATCAAACTTCTTTTAAATATCCCAGTTTTCCAAAACCGAGCCCTATTTCTTATGAGCAAAAAATGCATTACAATAAGAAATACCTTCATTGTTAGTTCTGAATGTTTGTTTTGTTATTTTAAACTGTTTTAAGTCATCCTGAGGCCTTCGGTGGGCCCCGGACCCCTGATTGACAATCATTGATCTAACATGTGTAGTGTTTTTATATTCAATCCCAATCATATCTTCTTCATATCACTCACAAACTGTAAGGAGAAAAGAGACACACTCAAATGTGTGTTTATTACTCAAAACCTCCAGTTTTTCGTGATTCAGCGATCATTACAAAACTCAAAATCAACAAAATGACGCATTTTTGCGATCGTACATAATTCAACATTTAACAGCAAAAGAAAATCGTGCGGTAATAAAAGTTGTCGACACATTAGTTAGATATAAATAGATATAATATTAGATATAAATTACGAATAAACAAGCTTCCTGCATTTTTTATTCGGTCAAGTATGACTATTGTAAGTATACATGATGTGGTAAATGTGACATGCTAATTATAAAAATAACAGTAAATTGTCGACTAAATCATGCAATGCCAGCTACAGACTGTTCCGGATGTTTTGACTGCGCAGTTCCGCTCCGCGCCGGAAGGAGGCGGCGGTGCGTCGGCTTTGAAGCGCATGCGCAGAGCAGCGGCGGAGTTTAATGATGGCGTCCAGCGCAGCGACTCGCTCCGGAGCCGCCGCCGTTAATGTCGTTAAACCGATCTTCAGCCGCGACCTGAGTGAAGCCAGGCGCAGGGCCCGCGAGCTCTACCGGGCCTGGCACCGAGAGGTGCCTAACACAGGTACGACACACACACAGAGAGAGACAGAGAGAGAACCGAGTCAAGGTCAGACACACGAGAAAACACACACACACACACACACACACACACACACACACACAACAACAACAACAACAACACAAACAAACTCTCCGTCTGAGCGCTAAACAGTCGCTGTTTCTGATTAAATCCCTCTGTCTAAATGAACTGAAGTAAATGATTCATTAGTGAATCGAATCTTTTGTTGTTGTAAAGAATTGAATCTTGAAGTGTGTAGAGACTGTGGCTGTGTTCGAAACGGCACACTTGCTGACTGCATACTGCCCAGTACACAGTACATACTGCCCAGTACACAGTGATACTGCCCAGTACACAGTACACAGTACATACTGCCCAGTACACAGTGATACTGCCCAGTACACAGTACACACTGCCCAGTACACAGTGCATACTGCCCAGTACACAGTACACACTGCCCAGTACACAGTGCATACTGCCCAGTACACAGTGATACTGCCCAGTACACAGTACACAGTACATACTGCCCAGTACACAGTGATACTGCCCAGTACACAGTACACACTGCCCAGTACACAGTGCATACTGCCCAGTACACAGTACACACTGCCCAGTACACAGTGCATACTGCCCAGTACACAGTACACAGTACACACTGCCCAGTACACAGTGCATACTGCCCAGTACACAGTACACACTGCCCAGTACACAGTGCATACTGCCCAGTACACAGTGATACTGCCCAGTACACAGTACACAGTACACACTGCCCAGTACACAGTGCATACTGCCCAGTACACAGTACACACTGCCCAGTACACAGTGCATACTGCCCAGTACACAGTACACACTGCCCAGTACACAGTGCATACTGCCCAGTACACAGTACACAGTGATACTGCCCACTGTTTTTAAAGAGTAGTGTGTGAAACAGTATACAATAAACAACAAATATTAGTAGTATGCTTAAGTGTTGTCACATGACAAAAACATTAATTCAGCACAGCTGTCAAGGTTATCAAATAAATGAGCTAATTATTACTTTTTATAAAGGCTTGTTAATAAGGCTTCATATTAGTAAACAGTGCTATATTGCCCAGTTGAACTCATAATTGTTGAACTTTACATATTAAACAGAACTGAATCAACACTGAGCTGTCTTTAACTGAACAATGATATTTTTGGCAGCAACAGGTGTGTCAATAGTAGTTAGGTGGCAGATATGTATACTTCAATACTGTAGTACATTATAAAACAGTATGCAGTAACATATTGAGTGTAAATTGTCATATATATATTAGATGAATGCCACTTTATTGGGACAAAAACCTACCTACAGCTAAGCACACAGAACACTGTATTATTATTGAGGCGTTTTATTTCCACTTTTAAAATATTTACTTAATCTTTATTGTAATTAAATGCCTTTCTGATCTGGTATGTGATGGGAAGTCCAAACTGCTCAACAGCGGAATTGAATTCTGTTTGCATCATTGAAATATTATTTTTATTTCTATATGATATTGCTGAGAGATTATTATTTGTTGTGCTGTGCTCCAGTGCACACGTTCCAGCTGGACATCACTCCGCAGCAGGGCCTCGAGAAGCTGCGGGAGATGTTCGACAGGAACAAGCACGTGACCGACCCGCGCGTCATCGACATGCTGGTCATCAAGGTGCGTGTTAGCGTGCTAGCGTCCGCTAGCGTGAGCGTCTGTGATCTGAGCGCTCGCTCCTGTGTTGCAGGGGAAGATGGAGCTGGAGGAGACCATCAACGTCTGGAAGCAGAAGACGCACATCATGCGCTACTTCCACGAGACCGAGGCGCAGCGTCCCGCAGACTTCCTGTCCAAGTTCTACCACGGACACGACCCCTGACCTCTGAAGTGTGTTGTGGTTTTCTGCTTCTGGACTGTAAATATATAAACTGATGCTGAAACTGGTCTGCGTGTGTTTCATTGAGTACCGTATCGATATTTCAACAACAGCGTCTGTTTCTCAAGCTACTAACAGATGTTTATATCTGTGTCCCTGGAGCACAAAAGCAGTCATAAGTAACACAGGTATATTTGTAGCAATAGCCAACAATACATTGTATGGGTCGAAATTATCCACTTTTCTTTTATGGCAAAAATCATTAGGATATTAAGATCATGTTCCATGAAGATATTTAGTAAATTTCCTACCGTAAATATATCAAAACTTAATTTTTGATTAGTAATATGCATTGATAAGAACTTAATTTGAACAACTTTAAAGATGATTTTCTCAATATTTAGATTTTTTTGCATCCTCAGATTCCAGATTTACAAATATTGTCCTATCATAACAAACCATACATCAATGGAAAGATCATTTATTCAGAAGAAAATTGACCCTCATGACTGGTTTTGTGCTCCAGGGTCACAAAAACGCTTCATCAGGGCCTGTATATATTCGGAAAATCTGGTAAACCAGACAAAAGCTGTATTTGTTTAATTCAATGTCTTCACGATTGCTTTATCTGTGCATAGCCTACATAAGAAGCTTTTTCTACCGCTAACAAGATTATAACGTTATTCCCACCCGATGCTGATGCACAGATCAAATATTACGTCTGAGGAAGACATACAGTATTGCTTTTATATCGCAGCGCTGTGCTGCAGTACTGGGGTTTCCCTCATACATCACACCCCAGGATTCCCCCAACAACCAAAACACTGCAGTGTTCAGGTAGAGAAAGCTACTTATATGTAGGCTATGCACAGGGAAAGCAATCGTGAAGACATTGAATTAAACAAACACAGCTTTTGTCTGGTTTAACAGATTTTCCGAATATATACTGGCCCTGATGATCATCATATATACTTCTCATTTCTATAAATGCGTTTTTGTGAATGAAATTGTCAATGAGTCTCTCAAGCCGTTATGATAGCCTTGTCTACCTGCTGGTGAGGCTGACTAACAGCAGATGCTGATCACGCATCGGGGATCTACTGCTTGTCCTGCAGTTCCCGGATGTGCGGAGTGAAATACAATGGACCGACAATTACCTGTTGAATATTATAGGTCGTATTTTTAAACAGACCGAATGTTTTGGAAGTGAAATCTGAAAGGTGAATATGGATTATTGATTTTTTTGGTAACACTTTACAATAAAGTCCATTAGTTAAACATTAGTTAATGTATTAACTAACATGAACTAACCATGAGCAATACATTTGTTACTGTATTTACTAATCTTCGCTAATGTTAGTTAATAAAAATACAGATGTTCATTGTTAGTTCACAGTGCATTAATCTTAACAAGATTTTAATAATGTATTAGTAAATGTTGAAATTAACATTAACAAAGATTAATAAACGCTGTACAAGTGCAGTTCATTATTAGTTCATGTTAATTAATATAGTTAACTAATGAACCTTATTGTAAAGTGTTACCAATTTTTTTATAATGAAAATGTTTGTAAAATGTTTTGAATTGAAATATTCAGTTTAAACACACAACCATGTTGAATTTCAGCCCATAAAAATGCAAGCTTTAAAAATACAATGCATTAAAATGCAAGCAGGGTTAATGCAGTGTATATATATATATTTATTTCTATTTTTATTTCAAATACTTTAGTCATTATTTTACTTCCGTACTCTGCCAACAAATTGGTCTATTTGTCCTTAGAGTAAATACACTATACATTTCTTTTTAGAGCTGCTTGACGGTGAAATTGAATTCTGTTATCTGCATATATCTGCATAATTGAAATATTTTTATTTATATATTATATTGCAATATTATTATTAATATCTTTGAAAGAATCTGTACTGTACAAAGTGCTATAAAGATAAAGGTGGCATCATTTGATGACTAACCATACTGTTTTTCGATACACGGCGATAGTTTGTAGTTGACATGTATTTGTATATACGTACATATACAAGTGTAACATTTATAATTACTATTCCCCGCCTCCAGTTCACTCACGCATTTGAAGATGAAACGTCACATGGAGCGCGTTGCATTCTGGGAAACAGTATCCCACGCAGTGTCTTCAGATGCATACATCAAATTTCAGCAAAAGTAGCAGGTAATCCAGATATTCCATGCATACAGAAATGTCACATACTATTCACAGTATTCACACAGCATACTGCAGTATAGTATGATAGTATGCCATTCCGAACACAGCTTCTGTACTGATTTCAGTGTACTTGAGTTATATTTAGCACATTCTGGCAAATATAGGTCATCCGGGTATTCCATGCATACAGAAAATTTGCATACTATGCACAGCATACATACTGCAGAAATAGTATGATAGTAGGCATTTCGAACACAATCAGTGATTTGAACATTTAAATCTGTGTTCGCGCTGCCGCTGACCTGAAGACAGCAGCTGTCATGTATATGAATGAAACAGCTTCACAGTCTTTTCAACCACACAGATCATTATTT
Source organism: Schizothorax lantsangensis (assembly GCA_027422415.1). Taxonomy (NCBI): domain Eukaryota; kingdom Metazoa; phylum Chordata; class Actinopteri; order Cypriniformes; family Cyprinidae; genus Schizothorax; species Schizothorax lantsangensis. The sequence continues at coordinate 37,773,475 of CM049840.1, forward strand.
CTGTTACAAACATTCAAATCACAGAAGTACTGGGATAAAAGTACTTATAAACTATATAAATGCTGATGTGTACGGTAGCGATTAAAATAGAGTACATCACCTTTTGAAAGTAATTTGACACTTCAAATGAAGATTTATCGATTGCATTGTTACGCCAGTAGGTGGCGAAAATGGGCTGTTAAAATGTATTTGTCTTTGAATCAGACAAGAGATTCGTTCAAGAACGCCGATTCATCCAGTAATGAAACAATTACATCTTGAGTGAGTCATTGAATCATTCATTCATAAATTACATGTGATTTTGTTTAGTTGTCTAATATTTTTTTCTTCAGAATCATGAGAGAAGCACAACTTCCATTGGGGAACAAATAGAAAAAAACTCAATTTATCCAGAATCACGCAGTTCTATTTTGCACACAAACAGCTCTTAAAGAGTCCAGTTTTTATGTAGCCTGTTGATTTTTGTTCATGGTATTCAGCTGCAACTAAATGGTTTGCAAAAAAAGAGGCACAGAATAAATGTTTGATAACATTATTTAATCACACTGGAATCGAAAAGAATCGGAATCGCAATTGATAAAATTAAAACGATACCCAACCCTACTCTCGAAACATTTCGACTTTATTCTGGAAACATATTGACTATATTCTCGAAACATTTCAACTTTATTCTGGAAACATATTGACTATATTCTCGGCAAATTTTGACTTTATTCTGGAAACATATTGACTATATTCTCGGCAAATTTTGACTTTATTCTGGAAACATTTTGACATTATTCTGGAAACATTTTTACTTTATTCTCGACAAATTTCGACTTTATTCTCAAAACACTTTTACATTTACATTTACATTTAATCATTTAGCAGACGCTTTTATCCAAAGCGACGTACAAATGAGGAGAACAATAGAAGCAATCAGACCATCGAGAGAGCAACAGTGTACAAGTGCCATGACAAGTCTCAGTTAGTCCAGCACAGTACATGTAGCTAGGATTGTTTTTTTTTTTTATTAAATAGAATAGGTAAGTGTTAGTATTAGTTGGTCAGGTACTGGCGAAAAAGATGTGTCTTTAGATGTTTTTTGAAAATGGCTGAAGACTCAGCTGGTGGAATGGCCTCCCGATCTCAATTCAGTACCTTAAATTTGATGCGAGCGGCTATTGGTAGCCAGTGTAACCTGATGAAGAGAGGGGTAACGTGAGCTTTTTTCGGCTCATTAAAGACCACTCTGGCTGCTGCATTCTGGATCAGTTGCAGAGGCTTGATAGTACATGCGGGAAGGCCCGCCAAGAGAGCATTACAATAGTCCAGTCTGGAGAGAACAAGAGCTTGGACAAGGAGTTGTGCGGCTTGCTCTGACAGGAAGGGCCTAATCTTCCTAATGTTGTATAAGGCAAATCTGCAGGACCGGGCCGTTGTAGCAATATGGTCTGTGAAGCTTAACTGTTCATCGATCACAACTCCAAGGTTCCTGGCTGTCCTGGAAGGAGTTATGTTGACGAACCCAGCTGTATAGAGAAGTTGTGGTGAAGTGATGGGTTGGCGGAAAACACGAGCAGTTCTGTCTTAGCAAGATTGAGCTGAAGGTGATGGTCCATCATCCAGCTAGAAATGTCACTCAGACAGGCTGCAATGCGATCAGTTACCGTCGGATCATCTGGTTGGAATGAGAAGTAGAGTTGAGTGTCATCAGCATAGCAGTGGTAGGAAAAGCCATGCTTCTGAATAACTGATCCTAATGACGACATGTGGATGGAGAAGAGAAGTGGTCCAAGCACTGAGCCTTGAGGAACTCCAGTAGCAAGAAGTTGTGACTTTGAAACCTCACCCCTCCAAGACACCCTGAAGGACCTATCTGAGAGGTAAGACTTGAACCACAGGAGGGCGGTTCCTGAGATGCCCATCTTTCTGAGGATGGACATGAGGATCTGGTGGTTAACTGTGTCAAAGGCAGCAGACAGATCCAGCAAGATGAGTACAGAGGATTTAGAAGCTGCCCTTGCCAGTTTCAGGGCCTCTGTAACCGAGAGTAGGGCAGTCTCAGTTGAGTGGCCACTTCTGAAGACAGATTGGTTGTTGTCCAGAATGTTGTTCTGTGCAAGAAACAGAGAGTTGGTTGAACACAACTCGCTCAAGTGTCTTTGCAATGAATGGAAGAAGGGATACCGGTCTGTAGTTTTCTAAAAGTGCTGGATTTAGAGCAGGTTTTTTAAGCAGTGGGAAAAATGGGCCTTTTGTGTACAACGAAAAAGTATTAGATCTTTTAGTTCAGCTCATGAAAAATGGGGGCAAAAACAAGTGTTGCGTTTATAATTTTGGCCAGTGTAGATCAGTCATCAACACTCAACATCAACAAGAATCAAGAGTTCAGCTCTTAATGAATCTTCATAAATACAAACCTGATGAAAGTGCTCTAGTTATTGGCAATTCTATTGTACGGAACGTGAAAATAGAAACACCAGCCACCATAGTCCAATGTTTACTGGGAGCCAGTGTGCCTGACATCTTGGTAAATTTAAAAGTGCTGGCGAATGCTAGAAGTAAATTCAGTAAGATTGTTATCCACGTCGGCGCTAATGTCAAGTCAAGTTACCTTTATTTATATAGCGCTTTTAACAATACAAATTGTGACAAAGCAACTGCATAATATCAAAATAGGACAATAGTGTGTCAATAATGTAAAATGACAAGATTAAACACTCAATTATCAGTTAAAGGCATTTCATTATTGAATTCAGTGATGGCATCGTCCAGCTCAGTTCAGTTCAAAAAGTTTCTGTTCAATCAAGTCGACGATATTGCTGGAAATGAAGTGTCCCCAACTAAGCAAGCCAGAGGCGACAGCGGCAAGGAACCAAAACTCCATTGGTGACAGAACGGAGAAAAAAACCTTGGGAGAAACCAGGCTCAGTCGGGGGGTCAGTTCTCCTCTGGCCAGACGACACAGCAGTTCAATTCCAACTGCTGCAAAGTCAGATTGGAGGCTCAACTGGTTCCCGAGGTCTTTTCCTGATGGCTGTCTAGGTGACGGGGTCCTCACTGGGGGTCTGTCTCTGGGGCTCATCTAGGTGTCCTGGTCTCCGCTGACGTTCAGGGCTGTAGAGGTCGTCTCTAGGTGCTGATCCACCATCTGATCTGGTGACTGCAGTGACCTCCGAATAAGAAAGAAACAGACTAATATTAGCGTAGATCTATAGCTTCTCCTTTGTATGAACTCTAAGGTGATTCTTCAGGAGTGAAGCTCTCAAAAATGTTTTCCCGCATTGATCACATGTGTACAGTTTATCTCTAGTGTGGATGTTCATGTGTATCTTAAGATGTGCTGATTGTGTGAAACTCTTCCCGCACTGATCACAAGTGAACGGTTTATCTCCAGTATGAACTCTCATGTGGTCTATAATGTGTCCTTTTTTTGCAAAACTCTTCCCGCACTGATCACATGTGTAAGGTTTTTCTCCAGTGTGAATCCTCTCATGTGTTTTCAGATTTGATGACTGAATGAATCTCTTGTCACAGTGTGAACACTCGTAAGGTTTCTCTCCAGTGTGGATCATCTCATGCTGTTTTAAACACTTTGCTGAAGTAAAAGTCTTTTCACACTCAAAGCACATGTACTCTCTCACACCAGTATGCATTTTCTGATGTTCTTTCACAATTTGTAGTAATGAAAAACTCTTTCCACACAAATGACATGAATGTGGCTTCTCCTTTGTATGAACTCTCAGGTGATTCTTCAGGACTGAAGCTCTCAAAAATGTTTTGCAGCATTGATCACATGTGTACAGTTTCTCTCTAGTGTGGATGTTCATGTGTATCTTAAGGGCTGATGAGTGTGAGAAACTCTTCCCGCACTGATCACAAGTGAACGGTTTCTCTCCAGTATGAACTCTCATGTGAACATCAAGACTATTTTTGCATGTCAAACTCGTTCCACACTGAGTGCAGGTGAAATATTTCTTGGTTCTTCTTTTCTTTAAATCTTTCTGTTTGGTTTGAAAGTAACTCGAGGGTTTTTCTCCAGTTTTGACATGATTTTTCTCCTCAACTTCACTCAATTCTTCTTTCTCTTTGTTTTCTTCATTCAACTCTGAAATAAAAGCAAAGGTGGTTCATTTTAAATAACTCGTAAAAAGCAGAGAAATGAGGACATTAAAATGTATCTTGATAAAACATTGTCAAGTAGATAAATGTTATACAAAATTTTGGCCATCGATCAAACTACACTTTTACTTTTTTATTTACAATTTATTTTATGAACAGCATTAATATGCAAAATCTCATTTTTACTTAGAAAATTAATATATTCTGCTCTTATTAAATGTACCATCAGCAACAGAAAAAAATCTGGTGTTTCAGCAATGACTAATCTGAACACCTCTGATTGGCCACTGCATACATAAGCTCAACAGAGTCGTGTGTGATTGGTTATAATGTACAATGCTGAAAAAATGATGTAAAAAATAGAGATATGAAGCAGCATGAAAGCAGCATGAGCAGATCTAAATTTAGTGGTATTTTTAAATTTGTTTGCCTGAATTTGTCAAAACTGATGTAAAATTAACTTCATTTAGAGGTGTCAGAAGGGTTCACCGAGGGCTCCACACAAGCCTACTGTGTGCCATTATTCTTCTGTATTATAGTGAACTGACCGGACACTTCAGTGATTAAGAAACACTCCTGATGTGTGATTCAGGTGCAAATTAAAGAAAAGGCATAACTTTTCTTAAATCATAAACAAAGAGCAAAACACTGACAAAATTTTATTTCTTGATTATTTGATATTTTATAATAGTGAATTTCAAATATGAAGCAAAAAGTAAAAGTGAATGACTAATAAGCCAACAAGTGCTCCTCTGCTGCCATCTACTGGTTATAGTGGTTATTTGATATATATTTTTTACTTTAAATAATTGTTTGTTAACCACAAAATGTATTTGGTTATCCCATTAAAAATAAGATCATTTTTAGAGTTTAAAGTGCTGTAAATAGTTGTGTTGTCACTGAAAAGTGCTTGAATTTCTCTCTCAAAAGGTTGTACAAACCCTGAAATGAATGAGGTAATAACATGTGACTATTTCTGCCACAACACCATGTTATCCTGTAGTTAGCAACACATACTATATCAGCGCCGTTTGATCGGTTTATAACAGAGAACTCTGTGCAGAATCTGAACGCTTCTCTCTGGATCTCGCAGCAGTAACAGTGTCATGAGATCAGCATTGGTTCTGTTCTGATCTCTGATATGTTTGTGCTGCGCTCAATTATCGGTCCGAGCTGATAAGCAGCTCAAACTAGTAGCACTGTTTTGTTACACTTTTGTTACGTTTGCTGTTTGAAGTTTCTCATATGCAATGGAAATGACAGCGCTATATTATTACAGAGCTCTAAAGATGTTTTTTCCTGTTACAGCTAATCTAAATCTGCTTGAAGCGTTATAACCATCAGCACTATTAATAAAGAAAGAAAAATAAACACCAACCTGTTTGTTGTTCAGTATCTTCAGTGTGTTTGATTCTGCAGGGTTCTGGATCTCTCATCTTCTCTCTGTCCTCTTTAATAAACTCAGTCTTTGCAGATTTCATCTCTTCCTGATGCTCTGATGCTCGTCTTCACTTGTGACCTGATGGAAATATTCCAGCATTTATTGCTGAATTACTGTGTGAGGAGCTGATCTGCAAAAATAAAATAAAAATATCACTTACTGCAGATTGTTTTAACAGCTTATGTATATATATATATATATATATATATAAATAATGGTAAGAAACAGCCTACAGATTTGTAACAAATACCCTCAGTATTGACACCAGATCTCCTGTAAATTGCCACTTAAAGCTCCTTTCATTGAAAACATCAGCATAATAAATGAGGTGAAAACAGCAACTATTGACATGAAATAAAGAGTGTTTTCAGCAGCTGTTAATATTGATGAGCCTCAGACAATCAACACTCATTCAACAAGACATTCAGGATCATCAGCAGATCATCTCACTTTATTCTGAGTGTTTGCTGATAGAAACTGATTATAAGAGTCAGGATATAAGATAAAAGCCTATAAGTGTTCGAATGAAAGACAATAATGTTATTATCACAATGTGCCATGGCTAAAACATCAATAATACAAAAACGTTAATAACACTCAGGTAGCCTAAATACCATATATTTGTCAAACCTTACTTGTAATGAACAATAACTACTGTCAAAAGAACGATCCTTATTCCACAGATAAAATGAATAATATCAGCGTTTTCTCCCGCATAGAAGTCCATTATAAGGAAACAGCTTAACGTGGTTTAACGTACCTTGACCGGTTTCAGTAAAGTTGGCAAGATATTCACAGACTCGACTTTTCGGATCAATAACTCACGAGCAGAACATGTTTACTACACAAATGACGCCTCTTTTCTTTCGTAGTGATGTTGAAAACGAGATACAAGCGTGTTTTCCTCAAAACAAGCTTTCTTCTTCTTCTTCTGGCTTTTTATGGCGGTTGGCAAACAAACAGAAAGGTGCATTCCCGCCACCTACTGAGCTGGAGTGTGGATCATTGATGGAATAAAAACACTAAGCTAAGAAAAGAAAAGAAAATAGAAAAATAAAAAAATAAAAATAAAATATAAATAATAAATTGGTTTCTAAATCCTATTAAACAGATGTACCTTTCTTAAATATTTAATTAATGCTTTATATACTCTATAATTTTCCAAGCCATTATTCAACAGTTTTTTAAGTGTAATATCTCCGATTCCCATTTCTTTTAACTCTTCCACCAGAAATGTCCTTTCGTTTTGATAAGCAGTACAATATATTAATACATGCTGTACAGTTTCTGCTAATCCACAACAAGCTTTCCTCCGCTCTGTACAAAACACACTGATCTCAATGTGCTGGTGTCTGAGAGACAAGTCTGAAGGGACCGTCTACAAAGTGTGAAACAAGAAAAAACGTTACTAATAAAATACTCAACAACTTCACAGTAACACACTGTAACAGATATTAAAAATACAATTATTTATGTATCCACACCCTCATTGTGTGTGCGTGTGTGTTAATCTGTGTACGGGATGAATTTAGATTCAGTTACTAACACTCGATCATTGTAGCCATATAGACCTGCATAAATATAGAATATTAAATCACTCAGAGCTGTACATCTGTGCAATAGGTACATGAGCACTTTTAATAAAAGACCTTCTGTGTGATGAATATTTTTTTTTTTATTAAAGACTATAATAACTAGCCTACTAAAAATCTAAAATCAGTAGGCCTAATATAGTATACAGTGATTAATGGTTCTTTTTAAAGGATTGAGCCACAAAACCAATAATTTAATCTGTGCATAGCCTATATATAAAAGTATAAATAAAAATGTTACAGAGAAAATATATGAACATTTATTGCTTAAATATGCACTAAAACACATTAATAATAATATCTGATTCGATTTGATTGGTCAGATTTAATAACAGCTGTAATAAACAAAAACATTTAAAATAGGCCTATATGCAAAAAAAAAAAAGTTAATTTTAAGGTTTAAATATTAAGATTTGTATTCCCATTATCCACACATAAAACCCCAGTTCACGCTGATGGGCTATTTGGTATTATTGGCTTATTTGTCAATTGTTCTTTAAAATAAAATCATATGCGGGTTTGTCTGATGTCTTACTGAACTACAGTGAATTATCATCATTTCCTAAGTTTGTGCTTATCCACCGATCCTAAAATAATGAATATGGGCTACATATAAATGTACATTATACAAAACAGCTAAATCTCAGTGGATAATTTTTATCAACATCGCCCAGCTAAAACTGCTCAGTGTTAAAGTATGTCTTCTTCGTGTACTGTGAAAAGTGCAATAATATCTGACTTCATTTAACGTGCTATAGCATACACTCTAAAAAATTCTGGGTTATTTTTTTTAACCCAAATGCTGGGTTGAGCCTTTTGGGTCATTTTTTTGGTTATTTTTTCAGTGTTTGGGTAGTTTTTGTGTTACCCATCCCCTGGGTCAAATGTAACAACCCAATGTTTGGGTAGTTTTTTAGTGTTACTCAGATCCTGGGTCAAATGTAACAACCCAATGTTTGGGTAGTTTTTTAGCGTTACTCAGATCCTGGGTCAGACGTAACAACCCAATGTTTGGGTAGTTTTTAGTGTTACTCAGATCCTGGGTCAGACGTAACAACCCAATGTTTGGGTAGTTTTTGATGTTACTCAGATCCTGGGTCAGACGTAACAACCCAATGTTTGGGTAGTTTTTGGTGTTACTCAGATCCTGGGTCAGTTTTTAGTGTTACTCAGATCCTGGGTCAGACGTAACAACCCAATGTTTGGGTAGTTTTTTAGTGTTACTCAGATCCTGGGTCAGATGTAACAACCCAATGTTTGGGTAGTTTTTTAGTGTTACTCAGATCCTGGGTCAGACGTAACAACCCAATGTTTGGGTAGTTTTTTAGTGTTACTCAGATCCTGGGTCAGACGTAACAACCCAATGTTTGGGTAGTTTTTAGTGTTACTCAAATCCTGGGTCAGACGTCCCCAATGTTTGGTAGTTTTTAGTGTTACAAATCCTGGTCACGTAACAACCCAATGTTTGGGTAGTTTTTAGTGTTACTCAAATCCTGGTCAGACGTAACAACCCAATGTTTGGGTAGTTTTTAGTGTTACTCAAATCCTGGGTCAGACGTAACAACCCAATGTTTGGGTAGTTTTTAGTGTTACTCAGATCCTGGGTCAGACGTAACAACCCAATGTTTGGGTAGTTTTTAGTGTTACTCAGATCCTGGGTCAGACGTAACAACCCAATGTTTGGGTAGTTTTTTAGTGTTACTCAGATCCTGGGTCAGACGTAACAACCCAATGTTTGGGTAGTTTTTAGTGTTACTCAGATCCTGGTCAGACGTAACAACCCAATGTTTGGGTAGTTTTTAGTGTTACTCAAATCCTGGGTCAGACGTAACAACCCAATGTTTGGGTAGTTTTTGGTGTTACTCAGATCCTGGGTCAGACGTAACAACCCAATGTTTGGGTAGTTTTTGTGTTACTCAGATCCTGGGTCAGACGTAACAACCCAATTTTGGGTAGTTTTTGTGTTACTCAGATCCTGGGTCAGACGTAACAACCCAATGTTTGGGTAGTTTTTGGTGTTACTCAGATCCTGGGTCAGACTCAGATCCTGGGTCAGACGTAACAACCCAATGTTTGGGTAGTTTTTGGTGTTACTCAGATCCTGGGTCAGACGTAACAACCCAATGTTTGGGTAGATTTTTGTGTTACTCAGATCCTGGGTCAGACGTAACAACCCAATGTTTGGGTAGTTTTTGGTGTTACTCAGATCCTGGGTCAGACGTAACAACCCAATGTTTGGGTAGTTTTTTAGTGTTACTCAGATCCTGGGTCAGACGTAACAACCCAATGTTTGGGTAGTTTTTTAGTGTTACTCAGATCCTGGGTCAGACGTAACAACCCAATGTTTGGGTAGTTTTTTAGTGTTACTCAGATCCTGGGTCAGACGTAACAACCCAATGTTTGGGTAGTTTTTTAGTGTTACTCAGATCCTGGGTCAGACGTAACAACCCAATGTTTGGGTAGTTTTTTAGTGTTACTCAGATCCTGGGTCAGACGTAACAACCCAATGTTTGGGTAGTTTTTTAGTGTTACTCAGATCCTGGGTCAGACGTAACAACCCAATGTTTGGTAGTTTTTGGGTAGTTTTTGGGTAGTTTTGTTACTCAGATCCTGGGTCAGACGTAACAACCCAATGTTTGGGTAGTTTTTGGTGTTACTCAGTCCTGGGTCAGACGTAACAACCCAATGTTTGGGTAGTTTTTGGTGTTACAGATCCTGGGTCAGACGTAACAACCCAATGTTTGGGTAGTTTTTTAGTGTTACTCAGATCCTGGGTCAGACGTAACAACCCAATGTTTGGGTAGTTTTTAGTGTTACTCAGATCCTGGGTCAGACGTAACAACCCAATGTTTGGTTAGTTTTTGGTGTTACTAGTCCTGGGTCAGTACTCAGATCCTGGGTCAGACGTAACAACCCAATGTTTGGGTAGTTTTTGGTGTTACTCAGATCCTGGGTCAGACGTAACAACCCAATGTTTGGGTAGTTTTTGGTGTTACTCAGATCCTGGGTCAGACGTAACAACCCAATGTTTGGGTAGTTTTTTACTCAGTCCTGTCAGACGTACAACCCAATGTTTGGGTAGTTTTTGGTGTTACAGATCCTGGGTCAGACGTAACAACCCAATGTTTGGGTAGTTTTTAGTGTTACTCAGATCCTGGGTCAGACGTAACAACCCAATGTTTGGGTAGTTTTTTAGTGTTACTCAGATCCTGGGTCAGACGTAACAACCCAATGTTTGGGTAGTTTTTGGTGTTACTCAGATCCTGGGTCAGACGTAACAACCCAATGTTTGGGTAGTTTTTGGTGTTACTCAGATCCTGGGTCAGACGTAACAACCCAATGTTTGGGTAGTTTTTGGTGTTACTCAGATCCTGGGTCAGACGTAACAACCCAATGTTTGGGTAGTTTTTGGTGTTACTCAGATCCTGGGTCAGACGTAACAACCCAATGTTTGGGTAGTTTTTGGTGTTACTCAGATCCTGGGTTTGTTTGGGTAGTGTGTTACTCAGATCCTGGGTCAGACGTAACAACCCAATGTTTGGGTAGTTTTTTGTTACTCAGATCCTGGGTCAGACGTAACAACCCAATGTTTGGGTAGTTTTTGTGTTACTCAGATCCTGGGTCAGACGTAACAACCCAATGTTTGGGTAGTTTTTTGTGTTACTCAGATCCTGGGTCAGACGTAACAACCCAATGTTTGGGTAGTTTTTGGTGTTACTCAGATCCTGGGTCAGACGTAACAACCCAATGTTTGGTTAGTTTTTGGTGTTACTCAGATCCTGGGTCAGACGTAACAACCCAATGTTTGGGTAGTTTTTGGTGTTACTCAGATCCTGGGTCAGACGTAACAACCCAATGTTTGAGTAGTAGTGTTTCAGATCCTGGGTCAGACGTAACAACCCAATGTTTGGGTACTCAGATCCTGGGTCAGACGTAACAACCCAATGTTTGGGTAGTTTTTGGTGTTACTCAGATCCTGGGTCAGACGTAACAACCCAATCTCAGATCCTGGGTCAGACGTAACAACCCAATGTTTGGGTAGTTTTTGGTGTTACTCAGATCCTGGGTCAGACGTAACAACCCAATCTCAGATCCTGGGTCAGACGTAACAACCCAATGTTTGGGTAGTTTTTTAGTGTTACTCAGATCCTGGGTCAGACGTAACAACCCAATGTTTGGGTAGTTTTTAGTGTTACTCAGATCCTGGGTCAGACGTAACAACCCAATGTTTGGGTAGTTTTTGATGTTACGGGGTCAGACGTAACCCAGCGGTTGGGTTATTTATTGCGGGGATTTTGCGTCATCTTCTGGAGAGAGCAGTTCTAAGCCCATCGAATTGAAGCATTTCTTCGGTAAATACAGGTTTGTGTACATTTTATTTTATTGATAAAATCGTATATCGTTCAATTTTATGCAGAGCAACATACAGGCGCGCGGTGTTAATCACTAAACGAACGTCACGCACGTTGGTCTTATTGCCTGATGAAGAGTCATGCTTTGCATAAAATAAACGATTATATTGATAAAGATACAGAATACAAATACTTTGGATGTTAAAATATGTCCTCAGAGCTGTTTACTGTTTGTTTTTGGGCAGGTTATGAAGGCAATTGCAGTACATTTCGGCTATGAGTGAAACGCAAGGCGGCGGTCTTTTCCGTGAGCAGTTCCCGCCGAACACGACTCCAGCTCGGGCGCGAGAGCCAGCGCCGTTACGGTGGAAACAGAATTACAGAGAGTGGTCAATTTACTCGTGAATTACTTCTGTTTAATGTTTAATTTTTACTTCTAATGTTTGTTAAACGAGATTAAATAGGCAATATGTATAGCTTACATAAAAGCAAGATAAACAATGCTATAAATGAGAAATAAAGGAAAATAAAGGAAGTTATCATGTAAACCAGTGGTTGTGGAGTATTTTACAAAAGTTTAGAGGATTTAAATTAATCTGTAAACATTATTTCATGCATAAAGTAAAAAAAAGGTTCGTTCAGTGACTCCCAAACAATTCTAACAACACCTTTGTAATAAAATCTTAATAGTGTTTAGTGGTGTAGTCCTAAAGAAGAAAGTGGTTTACTATTACCCAGTCGCCCCCCAAATCCCACACACACAAAATCAGTTTAATTTATATATTAATTTAGTAATATTAATGCAGTGCTCTCTTTAATTGGTTGACAGATAGTAGTCTACTGCATGACTTCCAGGTTGTTCCAGGTCACAGTTCTATATATCATATCAACAAGTTGCTTTGGAATTATATTCATTGTGAAAGTGTTTTACAGATAAATCTGAATTGAATGTTTTATTTTATAAAAAAACAAAAAAAAACTTAATATGAAATAAATATTTCCAGACAATATTTTCTTACATTTTATGAGATACATATCTGAGGAAAAAATGCATTGTTGGTCGGCGCCACCTAGCGTGCAGACGTGAATTAGCTCGGTGTGAAGGCACCGTTCGTTGGCAATTTGCCTCGCTTTTTCGCATTGCGTCCAGTGTGAAACACTAGGTGGCGCCGACCAACAATGCATTTTTTTGTATCTCATATATGGATTTAACATTGTCAGCTGATCAATATATGGCATTAAATTAATATAGCTAAACAAAGTTTGGTTCTACGCCAGAAACACAAACTATATATAATGCTTTACAAGAAAACATCTTGAAATATGAATAGAGGTACAATTAGCATCGAGCCACATTTGAAAATGTATGTGATTATTAATGTTTTTCGCTTAAAACCCACCTTAAACCATCATCGAGTGCTTGTAATAACTTCTGATTGTGATCTATAGTTAATATAATAGGCAGACAGGCACTCTTTGTATGTTTAATAATGCCACACAGCTTATAGTCATAAACATCCTTTATTGTTATAAAAATACCATGAGCTGCATACAAAACAAATACAGAAAATATAGCGTCACAATCATGTATATTTGCTTTCATATTTCATGTGTAGAAAAATGTTTCACTCGATTTTTTTAATACGGAAGATCTAACATTAGAGAGTAAACTCGCTCTGACTCATAACATTTGTGCACGTGGAAGAAAGGACACTCGAGATCACATAATTTAGTGGAGAATTAATAGAAATTATATTAAGAACATGTGAGAAATAAATAAGAACTTGGCATCCACTCTCTTCTCTCTGTGTTTGTTTACACTGGTTTTCGAAACAGCGCCACCACTCCTGCCTTTTTGTGCAACAGCAGCTGCTCCAGGCACGTGATCTTAGCTCAAATCTGATTGGACGGCCCGTTTCTTTGCGGAGCGACGGGGGGAAAAAATTGACACACAGGATGAAAAAAAAAATCCTCGCTTTTTCGTGCCGCGAATGATCGCGCCTGGTGCGAATAGCTCCATAGGGATCTATTGTTTCGATTCAAAAACGTCATCGTGCCAAAGTTTTGCGTTCAGTGTAAAAAGCCCTTAAGAGTGTTTATTTTGTCCAGAAACAGTAAATTATGTCTTAATGAGACTGCGGTTGAACTTATAAGATGTTGAAAATACGTCCACAATGACCACATCTGAACTAAATTTGAACCTTGAAGAGACGTCCTGTGGACTTCAATATTGGATGCTTATACAAGACATTGTCCCCAGGGGCCTCTGAGTTCTGAATCCGGGCCTGCATGTAACGGGTTTTATTATTCAAATTTGTGTATTTTTCTTTTTGTGTGTGTGTGTGTGTTTTATAGCAGTTTATTTTAATGTTTCAAAGTTCATTTTAAATACAATTTGTTAAATGTAAGAATTTGATAATGGGCACTTTTAGAAAAAATGGCTTTTTAAAGGTAAAAAATGCCCATAAAATGTAAAAATCAGTTTAACCTTATTGGAAAATATTAATTTCTATCAGTGTGAACTGACCACCACACAGAATATGAAGAATATCAATAACTTTAGGAGTCAGCTGTCCACGACAGTCCTTAAGGTACCAGCACAACAGCAAAATATCGTCTAATTATTGTTATCGATAAAATCCCAGAAAATATCGAGATATTATTTTTTGTCAATATCGCACGCCCCTAATCTACACATTCACAACCTCCTTCACTCACACACTCTTTCCATTCTTCTGGTGTTTTCCTTGTGACTCTCTGAGGATTTTAGTGCTCAGTATTCAGTAAACGTTACACCTGTAGGTCTGGATGGAGCTGCTTTCACTAATAATAAAGTTTCCATCCAGATTTTGCGCTGTTTTGTTATCAACAAAGAGAATATGTGTTAAAAAAAACTTTGCGAAATTTGCTGTCTACAGCCTGTTTCCATCCAACTGGCCTTTTAACGATAAAATGGTGTGCGTGATGATGTCATCCCTAAAAAAACGAATTGTCGCATAAGTTTTGGTGTGTCACAAAAAAAAATTGCCCTGAGCTGTTTCCATACATGATTTCTCCTATTGCGTAAATTATAGGCTAGTAACCTGTTCTTCATCCATTTGAAACAAAACAGCCTATTATTAAACTGTATAGGCCTACATAAAATAATTTTTATTAAGTGTTATTTTTTTTTTTTGTACTTTGTTATAGACTAGATAGATAGGCCACTGTTGATAATCAAGCAATGATCATAAACAGGTGAAGTTGTATTATTATTATTTTTCTAATTAACGTTTATAGGAAATAGGAATGTTCATTTCGGTTATTTTATTTCTCCTAACCGACGGTCTTTAAGCCGTATTAACCGTTAACCGATAAGATTATGTTAAATTACAATTAAATTAAATTTAAATTGATAGGTAGCTTTGACCCGTTAAAAAGACCTAAATTTGTTTTCCAGGGATTCATTTTATACATGCAAAAAGCATCATAAACTCCTACATGAACGTGGGATTCACATGCCACGCACCTGCAGCGCTTCTGCGAACTGAGGAAAACACAAGCTATTATATATAAAAGAAACAGGCCCATATGCAAAATATATTTTTCTAAATAATTAATGAATTAACAAAACGAAAGAAAAAAAACTGCAACAATTAGCAGCCTATATGCAGAATTTCGGTTCATTTTTGCGATGCACTCTTTAAAAAAGCGGCATCCTGTTTGTTTCCTTTATTTCACAAAAGTACGTTTTTTTTTTTTTTATTGTGAATGAACACAAATAAAATAAATATTTTGAATAGTTTTGAATAATGTCTTACTCTTATATGACCACAAATGAAGGAGGCTAGTGTAAGTTGTTTCCACTTTTACAAGAAAAAAAAACAAGCGATCGTGCCGGCGCCTCACGCGCGCAGTTAAGCATGGCCTACTGACTCGACAACGCAGCCTGTTCATTGTCATACTAAAATACAGTCAGACAAAAATATTGAAGAAACATGAAAAAAAAAAATTATTTCCCCTCACTCCACAACAAGTCCTTTAAATGTAACGGTAGAAAGAACTCAGAACAAAACAAGAATAAAAATATAAGAAGCTGCCAAAACGAATTAATTTAAACTTTTGTAGGCTACTTCACGTTCCAATATGTAAAACAAAATGTGCTTGGCATAATATCACGGGGGTATGGTGGTCAAGCTGAAAGGCATGGACTACAGGCTATTTAAACTGAACAGTGCACCGTAAAAAAAAAAAATGTAAACGTAGGCTAGCCTAACATCAAATTAAGATAAGTATATTTGTGAGGTATCTCGTCTTTTTCTTACCATGTATAAAATAATTTTAGATGCAATTGAATAATATGAATATGATTTAATGCACTTTTGAACTACAGGGAATGGTGCTTTAACGTGAGCAACACCATGAACATGGACGCTGCCTAATAGGCAAATTCTGTCATGTGACACCACATTTATTTGCGTTAAAGCCCCTTTTCTCGACAAAAAGTGTTTCCAAACAAATTTTTGCGACATTTGAAGTATCGATAAGGAATTTATGCGCTAAAGTTAAACGGAAAAAGATTTTGTCGACACATGAGAAATTTTATCGATAATTGGCATTTCCATCAGCTATATCGTAAATATTTTAAAGCACTAAATATTTTTTCGCCCAAAAATCCTTGGATGGAAACCTGGTTAGTGACGGTAATAGTCAAATTTGACTGATCACTGGAGACTCACTGATATAAAATCATTTCTGTACAGATATTGACATTGAATCACATCGTCCACAAAGCTGCTATGAAATAATGTGTATCACACTACAGCACTATAAATAAAAACAATCACTTTATAGGAGCATTGCTTTTCTCGTCATATTTTTCCAAAAACTGTTTAGATCAGTATATCCTTCTTCAGCTTTTGACATAACTGTGATGATTTGATTGCTCTGCTTTCTTTGTCATTTTCACACTGAACACATGATAGACCTACTACTGCTTCTGACTTGGACTCTTTATTAGTGTCTTTGGTCACACTTTATATTAGGTGGCCTTAACTACTATGTACTTACATCAACATATAAGTACAATGTAATTGTTGTGTTCATATTGTATTGCAAAACACTTGCTGCTATTGAGGTGGGATACGGTAAGGTTAAGGACAGGTTTGGTGGTATGGGTAGGTTTAAGGGTGGGTTTAGGTGTAAGGGATGTGTCAACAGCGTAATTATAAATGTAATTACAGAAATTAATTACAGATGTAATTACATAAAAGTATTATTAACTAAATAAGTACAACGTAAGAACATGTATGTACACAATAAGTGCATTGTACCAAATGATTAATTTAAATTTAAGTACATAGTAGTTAAGGCCACCTAATATAAAGTGGGACCGTGTCTTTTTTAGGATTTCAAGTAGTTAAAGTGTCTGCAAATGAAGAATCACACATTTATACTCTTCTGTGAACAAATCTGTAAAGTGAAGGAAGACTCTCATCATGTTCAAAACACAGTCACTGTCGCCACCTTCTGGTGTAATTATGTAACTGACAGAAAGAGGATCCGGATCAGCGGCTCTGACCGACAGCTGGCAATTCACTTTCCAAACACTGAATCAACTGTAAAATCAGAATATTTCATTTCAGAGAACCCAACACTTGTGAAGAGATGACGGCTCTGAATCAACACACAACTGCCACATTTTCTATATATTTCTGTAGCTAAATGTTAGCTCTTATGATTTGTACTAGAACAGTATGCACCGATCAGGCACTGATTATCTCTTCATCATGGCACCTGTTAGTGGGTGGAATCTATTAGGCAGCAAGTGAACATTTTGTCCTCAAATTTGATGTGTTACAAGCAGGAAAAAAATGGCCAAGCATAAGGATTTGAGCGAGTTTGACAAGGGCCAAATTGTGATAGTGTAGTGGACAGCACATAGAGGATAGTGTAGTGGACAGCACATTCCAGGGCCCAGTTTATGGCGGGCCCCTCTCTGACCATTATAGTGGACAAAGGTTTGCTACATTTTGATTGGATCTTGGTCGACTAACATAAGCAAACTGTCCAACGCCATCAGATAAAGATGCCAGGACAACGGCCAGACACCTCTGAGAGGGTAAGACGACGACTTTTGGTACAAAGTCCATGAAGGACAGGACTTCTCATTGGTCAAAATGCAGTTTCTGCCCTTCACCCACCAACAAACTGATTCCTAAGGTTTTGGCCGGTGACCGCCATAAAAATTCCTTAGGACCTCTGGATGCAGCAGCAGTGGGTGAAACAAAGAGAGATCACAGAGATCCATCCAAATCCATTCTATGTTCTCAAAGCTTAAACTGATGCACACTACAACACACACATCTTATACTTATTCAGAGAAATAAGTATTCTCAGTAACAGTGATGTGTAGTGCAACATCTTACACAAACTCAGATGTTGATGGACAAATGAGTGCATGCATGACATTTCAATCTTCTTCCATCATGTTTGGACTTAATGTGTTCGTAACATTGCCAAAGGTATTGTGGTTGTGGTTTGGTAAGTGAATAATGCATTGGTAAAGCTTTAGTGACACTTTTCTAAATGTGTGTTTGGACTATGCAAATAAGTTCCACAGGAGGAAAAAAGGGTGGGCCACACCATGTCCCTCCACTCTGATGGAAATAGCCAATCACAGCCTGGAAATGGAGAAGCGCCAGATTGCAATCTCCTCCTCATTGGAAAGAGATAAAGGTACCTTCCCAAAAGACACTCCTTGTTCTGAGTCTAAGCCCTGTATGGGTGAGACGATAGCAGATCAACCTCCGAGTCTCTGGCCTGCAAGCGTGAGACACTAACAGATAAACAACTTCTGAGTCTCCGGTACGTCCAGAGAGACACTAACAGAAACACAGAAGTTCTGAGTCTCTGGCGTGTCCAGTGAGACAATAGCAGATCAACCTACGTTCTGAGTCTGAGTCCTATCAAGGAAAGGACTACAACAGATGACCAACTTTCTGGCAATAACAGATACCAAGTCCTGAGTCTCCAGCTTCGAGGCAGCCACAGATACGACCACGTGGACCTGTGAGGAAGAGATAATCTACGTTCAGACTTCATTCAGAGTCTTCGTCCAGCGAGAAAACAACAGATGCAGCACGTCCTGAGTCTCCATCCTAAAGAGACAAGGCGGATCGACCAAATTCTGGGTCTCTAGCACAGAAAGGCAGAAGACACACAGACATCTGCAACAAGGTTAAGCTCCGACGAGCAAACCTTCACTCCAAAGTACTTTTGCTTGCGTGTTCCAGGCTAAGGACCTTCTGCACCTGCTCCCGGGACACATCTGCGTGTTCCAGATTTTAAGACCCTTTGGTGCTCCAGGAGATCAGCATCCTCCAGCGCTTCATGTTCAAGGGTGTCGAAACAGATTCCTGCTCCTTTCCCCACTGCATTATTACCAGCACAACCAGTGGATGAAGTCTCCACCTGCTCACTCAACCACAGAGAACATAACTATCACCTATCCAAACCTCTTCCAGAGACCTTGGCATTGTTGTGTATTATCAGTATATGATTTTTCTAATTTACATTAGATATTACATAGCTGATTGCATTTGATAACAAATAATCTTTCAGGTATGGTTTATCTGGTTCTTCACCTTACTTGTTTCAGAGTAGTGACAGTTTATCTTTCAAGATAATGTAACTCTGACATAGCAACATCCAACATAATCATAATAACATCCAACAATCACTTGCATCTTATCCATTTTATGCACTTTATTCCTATTTCATTCATGGTATTAATTTAGTAGTTGTTGATTACTCTTGTCTATCTTTTGTTAATAAAATCTATTTTATTACACTTGTGTTTGTTTCTGTTTTTATAACCATTTCTTACTATGTGTCAAGTCAAGTCACCTTTATTTATATAGCGCTTTTAACAATACAAATTGTGTCAAAGCAGCTGCACAATATCAAAATAGGAAAATAGTGAGCCAATAATGTAAAATGACAAGGTTAATCACTCAATTTTCAGTTAAAGGCATTTCATTATTGAATTCAATGATGGCATCGTCCAGCTCAGTTCAGTTCAAAAAGTTTCTGTTCAATCAAGTCGACGATATTGCTGGAAATGAAGTGTCCCCAACTAAGCAAGCCAGAGGCGACAGCGGCAAGGAACCAAAACTCCATCGGTGACAGAACGGAGAAAAAAAACCTTGGGAGAAACCAGGCTCAGTCGGGGGGCCAGTTCTCCTATGGCCAGACAACCCAGCAGTTCAATTCCAACTGCTGCAAAGTCAGATTGTAAGGGCTCAACTGGTTCCAGTGGTCTTTTCCCGATGGCGGTCTAGGTGGCAGGGTCCTCACTGGGGATCTGTCTCTGGGGCTCATCTAGGTGTCCTGGTCTCCGCTGACGTTCAGGGCTGTAGAGGTCGTCTCTAGGTGCTGATCCACCATCTGATCTGGTGACTGCAGTGACCTCGGAATAAGAAAGAAACAGACTAATATTAGCGTAGATGCCAATCTTCTTACGATGTAACAAGTACATTGTGTGTTATGGTGAAGTGTTTCCGGTTCGGTTGACCTAATTAATGCAGCCTAACAATCCTTTAATTTGAATTAATAGAAGTGAATATTAGTGTGTTATGTGTACGCCAGGTTAAAGAGATGGGTCTTTAATCTAGATTTAAACTGACAGAGTGTGTCTGCCTCCCGAACAGTGTTTGGTAGATTGTTCCAGAGTTTGGGCGCTAAATAGGAAAAAGATCTGCCGCCCGCAGTTGATTTTGATATTCTAGGTATTATCAAATGGCCAGAGTTTTGAGAACGCAGCGGCCGTGGAGGACTATAATGCGATAAGAGCTCGCTCAAGTACTGAGGAGCTAAACCATTCAGGGCTTTATAAGTCATTAACAAGATTTTAAAATCTATACAATGTTTAGTAGGGAGCCAGTGCAGTGTTGACAGAACCGGGCTAATGTGGTCATACTTCCTGGTTCTAGTAAGAACTCTAGCTGCTGCATTTTGAACCATCTGTAGTTTGTTTATTAAGCGTGCAGAACAACCACCCAATAAAGCATTACAATAATCTAACCTTGAGGTCATAAACGCATGAATTAATATTTCTGCATTTGACATTGAGAGCATAGGTCTCAGTTTAGATATATTTTTAAGATGAAAAAATGCAGTTTTACAAATGCTAGAAACGTGGCTGTCAAAGGAGAGATTGCTATCAAATAGCACACCTAGGTTCCTGACTGATGATGAAGAATCGACAGAGCAGCCATCAAGTGTTAGACAGTGTTCTAGGTTAATACTTGTGGGGGTTTTAAGTCTGATAATTAACACAGAATTTTCAGAATTTAGCAGTAAGAAATTACTCGTCATCCAGTTTTTAATATCGACTATGCATTCCATAAGTTTATCAATTTGGTGTGTTTCACTGGGCCGTGAAGAGATATAGAGCTGAGTATCATCAGCATAACAGTGAAAGCTAACCCCGTGTTTCCTAATGATATTTCCCAAGGGTAACATATAAAGCGTGAAAAGTAACGGCCCTAGTACTGAGCCTTGAGGTACTCCATACTGCACTTGTGATCGATATGATACCTCTTCATTCACTGCTATGAATTGATGGCGGTCAGATAAGTACGATTTGAACCATGCTAATGCACTTCCACTAATGCCAACAAAGTTTTCTAGTCTATCCAAAAGAATGTCGTGATCGATAGTGTCGAATGCAGCGCTAAGATCCAGTAGAACTAATAGAGAGATACAACCACGATCAGATGATAAGAGCAGATCATTTGTCACTCTAATGAGAGCAGTCTCAGTACTATGATTCGGTCTAAATCCTGACTGGAAATCCTCACAGATATAATTTTTCTCCAAGAAGGAATATAATTGTGAGGATACAACCTTTTCTAGTATCTTTGACAGAAAAGGGAGATTCGAGATCGGTCTGTGTAAGCAAGTTGTTGTTGTTGTTTTAAAACGTGTGTTTGGCTCAGTGTTATTTTTTAGGATTACTGATAAACTAATGTAGTTTGATTTGTATTCGTTATCTATTTTAGTTTTAGTTACAGTTGTAGTAATGTTGTCATTTTATTAGTTTTTTTATTATGTCTGTATAGGTTGTTTATTAAGTTTTAAGTTTGATTTAGTCTGAGTTTTAGTTTTTTAGTACTTCATAATACATGGAAATAAAATAATATATATTGAATTTATTTTTATATGTATATATATGTATATGAGTGTGGTGCTGTTGTAGGAAACTTTTTCCTCGTCGAAGCAGAGACCAGGAGACGTTGGGATATCTTTCATACAGAAGTTACTCTTTATTGAGAACTCGCTGTGCGTCGCTGCAGTCATCCAAGTCTAACTATTGCTCAGCACAGTAGAGTTTATACCTTTCAAGGGGGAGGGATACATAGAGGTGGAGACAATCTAAACAAAGCATGCAAATGCAGTACAGGAATCAGCCCATTAACAGAATTTCCCCAGCCCTGACCTCATCAGCATAACAGTGTCATTCAAATGCATAGGTGCTAATCCAATCAGCCTGA
Source organism: Schizothorax lantsangensis (assembly GCA_027422415.1). Taxonomy (NCBI): domain Eukaryota; kingdom Metazoa; phylum Chordata; class Actinopteri; order Cypriniformes; family Cyprinidae; genus Schizothorax; species Schizothorax lantsangensis. Next base: position 37,795,499 of record CM049840.1, read on the forward strand.
CATTATTCACATTATCATAGAGACAAAGGCACCTTTAATTTAGGACCCTGCACAATGGTCAGGAAGTGCATAAAGACAAAAGGTTAATGTCTCAGACACCTGGGCTACCTGAATTGATCTTCTTAGAATGTCATCATATTTACCTCAAAATGTAAAACACAATGTTTAAGTTTATATACTATTACATTGGAACCTAGATTTATCATTTTATAAATTTGTAAGAGCGCACTTGGAATGTTTTCTAAGGATTTGGTGAGGACGCTCATCAGACCTGAAAGTGCTGGATCTGAAGATGATCTACTTACTGTGATTGTTTTTTGTATGACTGCGTAGAGCAGATGAATTATTGAAACACTTCCACATGCAGTGCAGTGATACGGTTTCTCTCCAGTGTGAATCCTCTCATGTGTTTTCAGGTTTCCTAACCGACTGAATCTCTTGTCACAGTGTGAACACTTGTAAGGTTTCTCTCCAGTGTGGATCATCTCGTGCAGTTTTAAACACTTTGCTGAAGTAAAAGTCTTCTCACACTCAAAGCACATGTACTCTCTCACAACAGTATGTATTTTCTGATGTTCTTTTAAATATTGTAGACATGAAAAACTCTTTCCACACAAATAACATGAATGTGGTTTCTCCTTTGTATGAACTCCCAGGTGTATCTTCAGTTCTGAAGCTCTCAAAAATGTTTTCCTGCATTGATCACATGTGTACAGTTTCTCTCTAGTGTGGATGTTCATGTGTCTCTTAAGATGTGCCGGTTGTGAGAAACTCTTCCCGCACTGATCACAAGAGAACGGTTTCTCTCCAGTATGAACTCTTATATGCCCTATAAGGTGTCCTTTTTGTGCAAAACTCATCCCGCACTGATCACATGTGTGCGGTTTCTCTCCAGTGTGAATCATCTCATGTGTTTTCAGGTCTCCTGACCGACTGAATCTCTTTTCACAGTGTGAACACTTGTAAGGTTTCTCTCCAGTGTGAATCCTCTCATGTGTTTTCAGGTCTCCTGACCGACTGAATCTATTGTCACAGTGTGAACACTTGTAAGATTTCTCTCCAGTGTGGATCTTCTCATGTGTTTTCAGATGTGATGACACACTGAATCTCTTGTCACAGTGTGAACACTTATAAGGTTTCTCTCCAGTGTGAATCCTCTCATGCTGTTTTAAATGGGTCGCTGTAGTAAAAGTCTTCTCACACTCAAAGCACATGTACTCTCTCACACCAGTGTGTATTTTCTGATGTACTTTCAAATATTGTAGTAATGAAAAACTCTTTCCACACAAATGACATGAATATATGGTTTCTCCTTTGTATGAACTCTCAGGTGTTTCTTCAGGTTTGAAGCCCACAAAAATGTTTTGCCGCATTGATCACATGTGTACAGTTTCTCTCTATTGTGGATGTTCATGTGTATCTTAAAGTTTGATGATTGTGTGAAACTCTTCCCGCACTGATCACAAGTGAATGGTTTCTCTCCAGTATGAACTCTCATATGAACATTAAGATAATATTTGTATGTGAAACTCTTTCCACACTGAGTGCAGGTGAAAGATTTATTGGCTCTTCCTTTCTTTAAATCTTTCTGTTTGGTTTGAAAGCAACTCAAGGGTTTTTCTCCAGCTTTGACATGATTTTTCTCCTCAACTTCACTCAATTCTTCTTTCTCTTTGTTTTCTTCAGTCAACTCTAAAATAAAAGCAAAGGTGGTTAATTTTAAATAACTCGTAAAAAGCAGAGAAATGAGGACATTAAAATGAATCTTGATATAACATTGTAAAGTAGATAATTGTTATATTTTATACAAAATTTTGGTCATTGATCAAACTACACTTTTACTTTTTTATTTACAATTTACTTTTATGAACAGCATTAATGTGCAAAATCTCATTTTTACTTAGAAAATTAATATATTCTGCTCTTATTAAATGTACCATCAGTAGCAGAAAAAAATCTGGTGTTTCAGCGATGACTAATCTGAACACCTCTGATTGGCCACTGCATACATAAGCTCAACAGAGTCGTGTGTGATTGGTTATAATGTACAATGCTGTAAAAATGATGTAAAAGATGTGACAAGATGACGCCACACATGGCAGCTTCGGTTTGTTGTTCTTTGGTACTTTTCCTGTTTTTGTTTGTTTGTCCTGTGCTAAGCAATGTTCTTCCGATCAGCTTCACTAGAAACGAACTCTTGGACATAAGAAATAGCACACCAGATAACTTTTTGCCGACATTTGAACATTCAGACGTTTTACTGGACATTTTAGTCGGAGGAGCTGCGTTCCTATACAAGCGCTCCGGGCGATGCAAGCGAGGGAAGCGCGCTGGTGTGCTCGTGAAATTCAGACAGCGCGGATTTAAGACTCCGCTGCCGAGTATTAATCTGGCGAATCTCTGCTCCCTTGCAAATAAATCAGATGAACTACAACTCCTCACCCGCACAAACAAGGACTTTAACTCTGCTACGCTTTGCTTCACGGAAACCTGGCTGAACGGAGCCATCCCGGACTGCGCGCTTCATCTAACGGGCTTCCAGCTGTTCAGAGCGGACCGCGTCACAGAGTCATCGGGGAAAAGGCGGTGGATTATGTTTTTATATCAATGAAGGCTGGTGTACAGACATGACAGTTTTAAAGAAGATGTGCTGCTCAAACTTGGAAGCTCTCTTTATTAACTGCAAGCCTTTTTATTCGCCGCGGGAGTTTTCCTCATTTATTCTGGTGAGTGCGTACATTCCTCCTGACGCGCTTGTGAGCGTGGCGCTAGAACTGTTGGCCGACCAAATCACACACACAGAGCAGCGTTACCCGGACTCTTTCATTATCATTCTCTGTGATTTTTATAAAGCTAATCTCACCCGCGAACTGCCTAAATATAGACAGCACATCACATGCCCCACCAGAGACAGCAATATACTGGACCATTGCTACACTGTTTTAAAGGATGCATACCACTCTGTCCCCCGTGCAGCGCTGGGACTCTCTGATCACTGTTTGGTTCATCTTCTACCAGCCTACAGGCAGAAACTTAAATCTGCCAAGCCTGTCATAAAAACTGTAAAGAAATGGACTGTTGAAGCAGAGCAGGATTTACAGGTCTGCTTCGAACTTACTGATTGGAGTGTTTTTGAGGCTGCAGCTACTGATTTGGATGAACTCACTGACACCGTGACATCCTACATCAGTTTCTGTGAGGACATGTGTGTACCCACCAGGACTTATTTAACATTTAACAACGACAAACCTTGGTTCAGTAAAAAACTCAAACAGCTTCGCCAGGCCAAAGAGGACGCCTACAGGAGTGGGGACAAAGCCTTGTACAAACAGGCCAAATACACACTGAATAGGGAAATAAGAGTGGCAAAGAAAAACTACTCTGGAAAGCTAAAAAAACAGCTTTCAAGCAACGACCCTACATCAGTGTGGAAAGGCCTGAAAGCCATCACCAGCTACAAAACCCCATCCCCCAGCACTGAGGCCAATCAACAACTGGCTGAAGGCCTGAACATGTTTAACTGCAGGTTTGAAAAGCAAAACCCTGGTCTGACACCCCACACCGACTCTGACCATCTCACAGCACAGTCATCAACACCCTCCCCCTCCCTCCCCCTACTGGTTCTCAGCCTGTACCCAAGATCTGTGAAGATGATGTAAGCAAAGTCTTCAGGAGACAGAAGATAAGGAAAGCCAAAGGCCCAGACGGTGTCTCTCCAGCCTGCCTCAAAGCCTGTGCTGATCAGCTATCATCCATCTTCACATTGATCTTCAACAGATCATTGGAGCTGTGTGAAGTCCCCTCCTGCTTCAAACGCTCCACCATCATCCCTGTACCCAAGAAACCAAAAATCACAGGACTAAATGACTACAGACATGTTGCTTTAACGTCTGTGGGGATGAAGTCATTTGAGAGGCTCGTGTTGGCCCACCTGAAGGACATTACTGGACCCTTGCTGGACCCCCTGCTTACCGAGCGAACAGGTCTGTGGATGATGCAGTCAACATGGGATTGCACTACATCCTCCAACATCTGGACAAACCAGGGACTTACGCAAGGATCCTGTTTGTGGACTTCAGCTCCGCTTTCAACACCATCATCCCGGACACCCTTCAGAATAAACTGACACAGCTCTCTGTACCCACCTCCATCTGCCAGTGGATCGCCAGCTTCCTGACAGACAGGCAGCAGCTAGTGAGGCTGGGAAAACTCCAACAGCCAAAAACATCCAACACCTGCACCATCAGCACTGGAGCTCCTCAGGGTTGTGTTCTCTCCCCACTGCTATTCTCTCTCTACACAAATGACTGCACATCTAAAGACCCCTCTGTCAAACTCCTGAAGTTTGCAGATGACACCACAGTCATCGGTCTCATCCAGGACAGAGACGAGTCTGCTTACCGACAAGAGGTTGAGCAGCTGGCTGTCTGGTGCAGTCACAACAACCTGGAGCTGAACACGCTCAAAACTGTAGAGATGATAGTGGACTTCAGGAGAAACCCCCCTGCACTCCCCCCACTCACTATCATAAACAGCACTGTGACTGCAGTGGAGTCATTCAGGTTCCTGGGAACCACCATCTCCCAGGACCTGAAGTGGGACATTCACATCGACTCCAACTGTCTGGTTTTGGTCAGCCAGGAAATCAGATATAAGAAGACTGCAGCGGACTGTTAGGACAGCAGAAAGGATCATTGGTGTGCACCTGCCCAGCCTTCAGGACTTGTACTTCTCCAGAGTGAAGAAACGGGCAGCTAACATCATCACAGACCCCTCTCACCCCGGACACAACCTGTTTGCACTTCTCCCTTCGGGCAGACGCTAGGGCTGGACGATTAATCGCATCCTATTGTCATGCGCATCTTGTCAGTAAAGCCGGTTATTTGATTAGCGGTAAATCTCCATCACCTGCTTTCAGATGGAGCGGCATTTAATACACGGAATCGTAGTTCGCTGACAAGCCACGCAAAATCGCGTTCATAATCGCTGATAAATCGCATTCGATTCGAACGCGATTTTGCCTGGCTTGTCAGCGAACTACGGTGCGACCTGAGCGACCTCATTGCTACATTAAACTCTGTAAAATGTTATTTTGGTCGAAGTGCCATGCACTTAGTGCCTCATCTGCGGTCGTTCGAGACGCACATTAATACTGAATTAGAAGCGCGTTAATTGCATGACTTCATTGGCACCGGTGCAACTATAGGTTAAAAAGATTCAAATACGGGTAACTTACACAAGTTAACAGGTTAAAGTAAGTTATCAGTTTTGGTGTTAATATTTATTCATCATACTGTTGAACTTGACAATATTTTCTCTTGTTATTTCATAGGGAGCTTCAAAGAAGACAGAGAAAGCCAGAGTCTCAGGTCAGCTGTGAAAATGCATGTGCCCTGTGTTTATCAGTATCCTTATGTTCATTGGGTAAAAAGAAATACTAAATAAAGTAAAAATTAATTTGACTGACTCCCCAAGGTTTCTATAGATATCGTGATATATCGATATCGTGAATTATTTTGGCCACAATAACCGTGATATGAAAAATCTAATATCATGACAGCCCTATACTGAACTGACCGGACACTTCAGTGATTAAGAAACACTCCTGATGTGTGATTCAGGTGCAAATTAAAGAAAAAGCATAACTATTCTTAAATCATAAACAAAGTGCAAAACATTGACAAAATTTTATTTCTTGATTATTTTATATTTTATAATAGTGAATTTAAAATTTCAAAATATGAAGCAAAAAGTAAAAGTGAATGACTAATAAGCCAACAAGTGCTCCTCTGCTGCCATCTACTGGTTATAGTGGTTATTTGATGTATTTTTTTATTTTAAATAATTGTTTGTTTTCCACAAAATGTATTTCGTTATTCCATTAAAAATAACATTTAAATTGGATAATTTTTAGAGCTTTAAAGTGATGTAAATAGCTGTGTTGTCAATGAGGTAATAACATTTGGCTATTTCTGCCACAACTCCATGTTATCCTGTAGTTAGCATCACATACTGTATCAGTGCCGTTTGATCTGTTTATAGACAGTTTCATTGTGCGCTCGCGCCTGGCCCGATGTTAACTTCCGGTCTGGTTAGTAGCACCGGCGACAAACGCAGTTAACGTTTAAGTGAGAGTAATGAAGTTGGGCTCAGGTTGCTGTGCTGTGGGATGTGTTTCCCACACATTTATTTATTTGTGGCGACCCGCCACGATATCAAAACTGACCGATTTTCCAAAAGGCTTTGTTGAATCATCATGAGCACATAATGCACGTTTAAAAATCAAAACGAGGCGCGGGTGTTTTTATATCACTGTATTTCTGAAGGAACACTGTCTTTAGAAAATGATCGATGTCATTTTCATTTCATCTTGCATGTTATATGCCTGATAAAGCAGTGTTTGTAAGCTTAGCGCTGCTTTGTCTACAGCCGTTACCGGGAAAACCTCTAGATCTCCCGCTTTAAAGCGCCTCCTGCTGGCAGAGAATAAATTTGCATTTTTAATAAGTCCGTCAAAGTAGTTATCGCTGCATCTCAGTCCGTCTAAATTACGCAGCAAGCATATTTAGCTTGTTATCAAAAAATAATCTACTCTAGAGGGACTTAACTGTTGTTATTGATTCTATTTGGATGTCTACCGGAAATTAAGTTAGGGCCACAAAAGCGTGCATGTGCAGTAACGTTTGTTTATGTTGTTGCTGTTGAAACCAACTATAACAGAGAACTCTGTGCAGAATCTGAACGCTTCTCTCTGGATCTCGCAGCAGTAACAGTGTCATGAGATCAGCATTGGTTCTGTTCTGATCTCTGATATGTTTGTGCTGCGCTCAATTATCGGTCCGAGCTGATCAGCTCAAACTAGTAGCACTGTTTTGTTACACTTTTGTTACGTTTGCTGTTTGAAGTTTCTCATATGCAATGGAAATGACAGCGCTATATTATTGCAGAGCTATGAAGATGTTTTTTCCTGTTACAGCAAATCTAAATCTGCTTGAAGCGTTATAACCATCAGCACTATTAACAATGAATGAAGAATAAACAGCAACCTGTTTGTTGTTCAGTATACTCAGTGTGTTTGATTCTGCAGGGTTCTGGATCTCTCATCTTCTCTCTGTCCTCTTTAATAAACTCAGTCTTTGCAGATTTCAGCTCTTCCTGATGCTCTGATGCTTGTCTTCACTTGTGAACTGATGGGAATATTACAGCATTTATTGCTGAATTACTGTGTGAGGAGCTGATCTGCAAAAATAAAAATATAACTTACTACAGATTGTTTTCACAGCTTATATATGTAAGAAATAGCCTACAGATTTGTAACAAATACCCTCAGTATTGACACCAGATCTACTGTAAATTGCCACTTAAAGCTCCTTTCATTGAAAACATCAGCATAATAAATGAGGTGAAAACAGGAACTATTGACATGAAATAAAGAGTGTTTTCAGCAGCTGTTAATATTGATGAGCCTCAGACAATCAACACTCATTCAACAAGACATTCAGGATCATCAGCAGATCATCTCACTTTATTCTGAGTGTTTGCTGATAGAAACTGATTATAAGAGTCAGGATATAAGATAAAAGCCTATAAGTGTTCGAATGAAAGACAATAATGTTATTATCACAATGTGCCATGGCTAAAACATCAATAATACAAAAACGTTAATAACACTCAGGTAGCCTAAATACCATATATTTGTCAAACCTTACTTGTAATAAACAATAACTACTGTCAAAAGAACGAGCTCTTATTCCACAGATAAAATGAATAATATCAGCGTTTTCTCCCGCATAGAAGTCCATTATAAGGAAACAGCTTAACGTGGTTTAACGTACCTTGACCGGTTTCAGTAAAGTTGGCAAGATATTCACAGATCAATAACTCACGAGCAGAACATGTTTACTACACAAATGACGCCTCTTTTCTTTCATAGTGATGTCGAAACCGAGATACAAGCGTGTTTTCCTTAAAACAAGCTTTCTTCTTCTTCTTCTTCTTCTTCTTCTTCTTCTTCTGGCTTTTTATGGCGGTTGGCAAACAAACAGAAAGGTGCATTCCCGCCACCTACTGAGCTGGAGTGTGGATCATTGATGGAATAAAAACACTAAGCTAAGAAAAGAAAAGAAAATAGAAAAATAAAAAAATAAAATATAAATAATAAATTGGTTTCTAAATCCTATTAAACAGATGTACCTTTCTTAAATATTTAATTAATGCTTTATATACTCTATAATTTTCCAAGCCATTATTCAACAGTTTTTTAAGTGTAATATCTCCGATTCCCATTTCTTTTAACTCTTCCACCAGAAATGTCCTTTCGTTTTGATAAGCAGTACAATATATTAATACATGCTGTACAGTTTCTGCTAATCCACAACAAGCTTTCCTCCGCTCTGTACAAAACACACTGATCTCAATGTGCTGGTGTCTGAGAGACAAGTCTGAAGGGACCGTCTACAAAGTGTGAAACAAGAAAAAACGTTACTAATAAAATACTCAATAACTTCACCGTAACACACTGTAACAGATATTAAAAATACAATTATTTATGTATCCACACCCTCATTGTGTGTGCGTGTGTGTTAATCTGTGTACGGGATGAATTTAGATTCAGTTACTAACACTCGATCATTGTAGCCATATAGACCTGCATAAATATAGAATATTAAATCACTCAGAGCTGTACATCTGTGCAATAGGTACATGAGCACTTTTAATAAAAGACCTTCTGTGTGATGATTTTTTTTTTTTATTAAAGACTATAATAACTAGCCTACTAAAAATCTAAAATCAGTAGGCCTAATATAGTATACAGTGATTAATGGTTCTTTTTAAAGGATTGAGCCACAAAACCAATAATTTAATCTGTGCATAGCCTATATATAAAAGTATAAATAAAAATGTTACAGAGAAAATATATGAACATTTATTGCTTAAATATGCACTAAAACACATTAATAATAATATTTGATTCGATTTGATTGGTCAGAGTTAATAACAGCTGTAGTAAACAAAAACATTTAAAATAGGCCTATATGCAAAAAAAAAGAGTTAATTTTAAGGTTTAAATATTAAGATTTGTATTCCCATTATCCACACATAAAACCCCAGTTCATGCTGATGGGCTATTTGGTATTATTGGCTTATTTGTCAATTGTTCTTTAAAATAAAATCATATGCGGGTTTGTCTGATGTCTTACTGAACTACAGTGAATTATCATCATTTCCTAAGTTTGTGCTTATCCACCGATCCTAAAATAATGAATATGGGCTACATATAAATGTACATTATACAAAACAGCTAAATCTCAGTGGATAATTTTTATCAACATCACCCAGCTAAAACTGCTCAGTGTTAAAGTATGTCTTCTTCGTGTACTGTGAAAAGTGCAATAATATCTGACTTCATTTAACGTGCTATAGCATACACTCTAAAAAATTCTGGGTTATTTTTTTTAACCCAAATGCTGGGTTGAGCCTTTTGGGTCATTTTTTTGGGTTATTTTTTCAGTGTTTGGGTAGTTTTTGTGTTACCCATCCCCTGGGTCAAATGTAACAACCCAATGTTTGGGTAGTTTTTGGTGTTACTCAGATCCTGGGTCAGACGTAACAACCCAATGTTTGGGTAGTTTTTGGTGTTACTCAGATCCTGGGTCAGACGTAACAACCCAATGTTTGGGTAGTTTTTAGTGTTACTCAGATCCTGGGTCAGACGTAACAACCCAATGTTTGGGTAGTTTTTGGTGTTACTCAGATCCTGGGTCAGACGTAACAACCCAATGTTTGGGTAGTTTTTAGTGTTACTCAGATCCTGGGTCAGACGTAACAACCCAATGTTTGGGTAGTTTTTGGTGTTACTCAGATCCTGGGTCAGACGTAACAACCCAATGTTTGGGTAGTTTTTAGTGTTACTCAGATCCTGGGTCAGACGTAACAACCCAATGTTTGGGTAGTTTTTAGTGTTACTCAGATCCTGGGTCAGACGTAACAACCCAATGTTTGGGTAGTTTTTAGTGTTACTCAGATCCTGGGTCAGACGTAACAACCCAATGTTTGGGTAGTTTTTAGTGTTACTCAGATCCTGGGTCAGACGTAACAACCCAATGTTTGGGTAGTTTTTAGTGTTACTCAGATCCTGGGTCAGACGTAACAACCCAATGTTTGGGTAGTTTTTTAGTGTTACTCAGATCCTGGGTCAGACGTAACAACCCAATGTTTGGGTAGTTTTTAGTGTTACTCAGATCCTGGGTCAGACGTAACAACCCAATGTTTGGGTAGTTTTTAGTGTTACTAAGATCTAGTGTTGCTTTCGTCAACGAAAATTATGACGAAATATCGTCGTCAACGAACCTTCATCACGTGACGAAAACGAGACGAGACGAGACGTAAATGCTGGTCATGTGACGATGACGATAATTAAATGTATAATGCAATATCGTTGACGAATAAAAACGAGACTAAATGTGGTTTACAAAATAAAAACTATGCTAAAATGTCTGTTCATTTTCGTTGACGAAAAAGAGACGAAACGAAATGTTATAACGTTATTTCGTCTCGTTTAGTCGCGTTATTATTTTGCAGTATTTCTGTTTCATGTGACAACGTTACTTCCGCTTCCGGCGCTGCTGTGTTCAGTCGACGTTAAAGGATGGCTCCGCTCAATTTGTGTTTTTATATACTCTTTTACGTATTTTTACTTTCTCTTTTTACACGATTAACGTCTGCACTATTTATCTATGACAAAAGAACACTTTTGGACATCGGACACCGCTGCACTAACCTGCTTCAGAACACTTTACCCACGGATCCAGCGTGGCCGTTGGAGATTCTTCGGAACGCCGAGTTCAACAAAGGCCACCCGAATAATCCCAGAAGGCGAAAGAAACACCGCGGGCGACGCGCTGGAATTCGTGACAGACTGAGAAACAAAGCTCACAGCCCCCCTCTCCCCAGTATTCTGCTCGCAAATGTCCAATCCTTGGAAAATAAGATGGACGATCTTAGAGCCAGGATTAGTTTCCAACGTGACATTAGAGACTGTAACATCCTTTGTTTGTCTGAAACATGGCTCTCTCCCTCGGTACCGGACACTGCAGTAACTCCGTCTGATAACTTTGCTGTTTTACGGATGGACAGAACAGCTGAGGCCGGAAAAATCAAGGGCGGTGGAGTGTGTTTCATGATTAACAAGAAATGGTGCGACCCCAGGAATATCTCCATTCTGTCGCGTTCCTGCTCGCCTCATCTGGAACATCTCTCCATTATCTGCCGCCCATTCTATTTACCCCGCGAGTTCTCCGCGGTCATCGCTACTGCCGTTTACATTCCACCTCAGGCAGACACGAGCTTGGCTTTGTCCAAACTCCACGAGGAGCTAAGCGGCTACATCAACAAACACCCTGACGCTGCCTCTATCATCGCTGGGGACTTTAACAAAGCCAACCTCAGGAAAGTAATGCCGAACTTCCATCAGCATGTATCCTGTCCAACTAGAGGACCGAATACACTGGATCATTGCTACACTCAGTTCAAGAATGCCTATAAAGCTCGTTCCTTGCCAGCTTTTGGTAAGTCTGATCACGCGGCCATTTTCCTCACACCGGAATATAAACAAAGGATCGTTCAGGAATCCCCGGGGGTGAGGGAAGTGACGCGCTGGTCCTCCCATTCTGAAGCTATGCTGCAGGCGTCTCTTGATGACGTCGACTGGGACATGTTCCGGGCGAGTTCAGCTGACGTCAGCGAGTTCACGGATGTAGCACTAAGCTTTGTTTACATGCTAACCGAACAAGCCACTGAAACGGTAACAATAAGGACATTCTCTAATCAGAAACCGTGGGTGGACAGAACAGTGCGGGCTGCGGTTAACCAACGCACTGCCGCATACAACGCCGGTCTTCTGTCAGGAAACATGAGCGTTTACAAATCATCATGTTATGCTCTCCGACGGGCAGTTAGAGCTGCTAAACTCCGATACAGAGAGAGAATTGAGTCACACTTTCAGCTCAATGACTCTCGACGCATGTGGCAGGGACTGAAGACCATCTGTTCCTCTGGAAATAACTCCTCCGCCGAGGTGAGAGCAGATCCATTGCTGGCCGAAGAGCTAAACATCTTCTACGGCCGCTTCGATCGCAACGGCGGCGCGACTCTGCCGATCAACGCGTCAGGAAGCAGCAGACAGAGCAGCGATGTTGATCGTGTTATCACCGTGACGGAGGACGAGGTTCGGAGAGAATTAAGGAGAGTAAACATCAGGAAAGCCGCCGGACCTGATGGGATTACTGGTCGCGTTCTGAGATCGTGTGCCGATCAGCTTGCTGGTTTGTTTACTTCCATCTTTAACGAGTCCCTTGCTACCTCTGTGATTCCCACCTCATTCAAGAAATCTGTCATCATCCCTGTACCTAAGAACAGTAAACCCTCTTGCCTGAATGACTATCGTCCAGTTGCCCTCACATCAACAGTCATGAAGGTTTTTGAGAGACTTCTAAAGAAACACATATGCTCCTCCATCCCTGCTACCTTGGACCCTCTTCAGTTTGCCTATCGCCCAAATAGGTCTACTGATGATGCCATCTCTCAGGTACTGCACTCTTCCCTCACTCATATTGACAGCAAAAATGGCAACTATGTCAGACTGTTATTCATTGACTATAGCTCAGCTTTCAACACTATAGTCCCCTCCAAGCTAGCTGTCAAACTCTCAGACCTCGGCTTAAACACTCCACTCTGTGACTGGATCCAGGACTTCCTCACCGGCAGACCACAAGTGGTGAAAATGGGCCAGTTCACCTCCAACTCCATCACCCTGAATGTAGGAGCCCCGCAGGGCTGCGTTCTGAGTCCCCTGCTCTACTCTCTCTACACACACGACTGTGTGTCCTCTCACAGCTCCACTTCTATTGTCAAATTTGCTGATGATACTGTGGTTCTGGGCCTCATTTCCAACAATGATGAGACCGCATACTTGGGTGAGGTAGAGAGACTAACATCATGGTGCCAGGACAACTGTCTCTCTCTGAACGTGAGCAAAACTAAAGAGCTGATTGTAGACTTCAGGAAGAGACAGCAGCGGCCCTACACTCCTCTTATGATCAGTGGGACCCCTGTGGAGAGGGTAAGCAGCTTCAAGTACCTCGGTGTAAACATCTCCGAGGACCTGACTTGGACTGCACACATTCAAACACAGGTCAAGAAAGCCAGGCAAAGACTGTACCATCTGCGACAGCTGAGGAAATTCAGGGTCTCACCAGCAATCCTGAAAACTTTCTATTCAGGGGCCATAGAAAGTGTATTGACTCAGTGCATCTCAGTGTGGTACAGTAACGCCACAAATCAGGACTGCAAGGCCCTGCAGAGAGTCGTGCGCTTAGCTGAGCGCATCTCTGGGTCTGCCCTCCCCTCTCTGCAGGACATCTACCTCAAACGCTGCAGAAGCAGAGCTGCAAAAATAATCAAGGACTCATATCACCCCGGTAACCGTCTTTTCATCACACTTCCTTCGGGCAAGCGCTTCAGAAGTGTGATGGCAAAAACTGAGAGACTGAGAAGGAGCTTCTACCCTCAGGTCATCAGGCTCCTAAACTCAGTCTCATAAACATCTACAGGACTCATTTAATTAACTGCGACACCCATCATTCTCCATCATCCGCATTGCTGCTATGTGTACATACCCGGTTCATCCTGTTTGCACATTCATCTTGCACATCCCTGGTTATATTAATATTTATTAAACCCTCAGTTGACTGTATTGCACATTTTAGTTCATTGCACATTTTACTCCTTATTTTATTTCTTGTTTGTACTATTATTATTATTATTATTACTTTTATTTTTATCTTATTCCTACCTATATTTATAGATATGCTCCTGTGTTATGTATAATCTTTTATTTTTTATTTTTTTGCACTGTCCATTGAGCGGACCCGTCCTGATCTACATTTCACTACTGATTATACCCTGTATGATTGTGTATGTGACAAATAAACAAGAACCTTGAACCTTGAACCTTGAACTTCAGGGGCTGTCAGGGTTGCCAGGTTTTCGCAACAAAACCCGCCCAATTGCTACTCCAAACTAGCCCAATCGCATTTCGAGGGGGATTCCCCGGTAAAGTTCCAGGGTCTAAATATTTGGGGACTTGGCAACAGTCTGCACAGACGCAGGCGACGTCACTTCCTCAAGCTCCACTCGCGGCATTATTTAGAAGATGACAACAAACAAAGTTAAGTCTGACAGAGAAAGGGACCGATGGCCGGCTTCATCGGACTTCAGTTTACAATCAATACAAGTAACAGACACACACATTTTATTTGCACTTTTTAGTATGTTATTGTAGCTCGAGCATTCAAGCACCTTGTTTCTCTTTGTTAAACTTGAATGTAACGTTATATATTTTTTTCTGGCGTTGTCATGTGATGCTATTTTATTTTATTTATTGTTTTTATTTATTTAAATTTATGTGTGTGTACTTCTAACATGTTTGGTTGGTAAAATAAATGTTGTAAATTCAAATCAGAGTGTCTTTGGATGTATTCTTAAGTCTATAAGGTAACAATAATATAATAAGATAACCTTGATTGAAATGGGTTTGGCTAAAAGAACATTTCGTCTGTACTGCTAGGTACTTACACTATATTGACTGGGTTAAATTGAATTGCATTACTAAAAAGAGACTAAAATACAATTTTCATTGACTAAAACTAGACGAAAATAGTCATCAGTTTTCGTCGACTAAAACTAGACGAAAATAGTAATGGATAATTCTGACTAAAACTAGACGAAAATGCTCAGACTTTTCGTTGACTAAAACTTGACTAGACTAAAAAGAGTATGAATGTGACTAAAACTAATAAAAACTAAAATGAGAGCTTCACACAAAGACTAGACTAAAACTAAAATGAAAACAGGCCGCCAAAAACAACACTACTCAGATCCTGGGTCAGACGTAACAACCCAATGTTTGGGTAGTTTTTAGTGTTACTCAGATCCTGGGTCAGACGTAACAACCCAATGTTTGGGTAGTTTTTAGTGTTACTCAGATCCTGGGTCAGACGTAACAACCCAATGTTTGGGTAGTTTTTTAGTGTTACTCAGATCCTGGGTCAGACGTAACAACCCAATGTTTGGGTAGTTTTTGGTGTTACTCAGATCCTGGGTCAGTTTTTGGTGTTACTCAGATCCTGGGTCAGACGTAACAACCCAATGTTTGGGTAGATTTTGGTGTTACTCAGATCCTGGGTCAGACGTAACAACCCAATGTTTGGGTAGTTTTTGGTGTTACTCAGATCCTGGGTCAGACGTAACAACCCAATGTTTGGGTAGTTTTTGGTGTTACTCAGATCCTGGGTCAGACGTAACAACCCAATGTTTGGGTAGTTTTTGGTGTTACTCAGATCCTGGGTCAGACGTAACAACTGTGACGGAGCTGACGAGACGTGAGACATGCGGATCCAAGTGCAAGCTCTTTATTGCAAAACATGGTCAATACAGGCAGGGTCGGTCAGTAGCAAACAGGTATGGCATGGGCAAGACACAAGAATAATCCAAGGGCAAGCGTGGGTCGGCGATCGGCGTACAATATCCAGAGGGCTAGGCAGAGAGAACAATCCAAGAACACGGGCAGGAATCAAAACTAACTAGGGATGCAGGGAAACGCTTTGTAGGGTAGCTAGGCTAAACAATACTCGGCAGAGTGTGAGAGAAAGTCCATGGTTTATATAGTGTGCGTGATTGGGTGATGGTGATGTGAGATTGTTTTCAGGTGTGTGCGTGATCAGTGTGTAACAGGGTTAAAAATAACATTTAATTTAAAGAGTAAAGATGTGTGAATTTCATAAAATAAGGGATATGGTTGTATTTGTTGGTGTTCGAAGGCTCCCCTCCCGTGGCTGTTAATGGTATTGCAGATGTAGTATTTTGTCCCTCTTCTCTTTCCGTACCCCAGCAGATTTGAGTATCGCTGCTGTGGGTATGTACGATTTTTCACGCTCCAACTCATTAACGTATTAATTGTGTAAATAATGTTTTATGTGAATATTTTCGACGCAATTGATTGAATTGACATATTTGCACATGATTATATAATGTATTTAACACTAACACGGTTGTTTAGGTCATTTTAAATGTATTGAATTTCCTCGTGCATTTACAAGCGGGAATGAGTGCATTTCATGTGGTCATTGTGTCTGCCTTAAAATTTCTGACAATTAATTGTAATATGAGTCGAGTGAAAGTGTAATTTCTATTTTTCTAGTCATATGTATATCTGCAGTATATTGTCTCCTTCAGCCAACCTGATTTGTACCCGTTTTTCTATCAAAAAGGTATGTTGCTTTCATGTTTATGACGTTATAAATGATAACAAATGCCGTTTAGAAATTCATGAAGTTTTCTCGTTATCATCTACAGTTTATTGGCCAGTACTACTACACTGTTACTATTTACAGGTGTACTGTTACAGTTTTCACATTGAATCTTGTTATGTGTTTGATAGCAGCAGATTTGAGTATCGCTGCTGTGGTCATATGTATATCTGCAGTATATTGTCTCCTTCAGCCAACCTGATTTGTACCCGTTTTTCTATCAAAAAGATAAATCCAAGCTGAAGAAATCCCATGTGTGAGTGCGTCCTTTCACATCCGTTACACTGGTGCCGTGACTCTTTGGATCCTTCGATCAGCTCGACGCAGATCGACCGTGGTTGCTGTGTGCGGTTCAAGTTCGTCAGTGGATCAAGTCTTCGATATTCCGGATGAGGACAGTATGCATACTCACACATCGTGACTGGGACTGTACATTTAATCTTTCGCATACAGCCTACACAACGCATGGACACATGGAACGTAGTTTTTTTTTTTGACTATCGTCGTGTTCAAGATATAATTTCAAATAGTGAAATACATCATAATTTATATTTTATTTGTTTTTCCTGTTCTTTTATTATTTTTCATGCACTTTTTTTGATTGGATAATGGCTGAAAAACACGAGTGTGATGGTGATCTGGATGTAACATGTTATAGTAACATGGGTTTCCCTAGAGGAAGAGGTACATGGTTGAACGATGGTTCAGAGGGTGGTATTTTTAGTGACCGTGTCAGCCGGGGGGTTGAACAACCACAGTTACATGCTGACAACGGTAGGGGTATCGGGTTAAGTCAGACCCTGGGTGGTACTCCTGTTGGGCGGGTTCCTGGTGAGGGTCCATACACTTCCACACCTGGCGTTGATAGGGTTGCTTTTGACCACCTCACGGACATGGTAGGCCAGTTAGGTTCGCAGATTGGTGAGTCAATACAGGTGCTGGTCATATAATTAGAATATCATCAAAAAGTTGATTTATTTCACTAATTCCATTCAAAAAGTGAAACTTGTATATTATATTAATTCATTACACACAGACTGATATATTTCAAATGTTTATTTCTTTTAATTTTGATGATTATAACTGACAACTAAGGAAAATCCCAAATTCAGTATCTCAGAAAATTAGAATATTACTTAAGACCAATACAAAGAAAGGATTTTTAGAAATCTTGGCCAACTGAAAAGTATGAACATGAAAAGTATGAGCATGTACAGCACTCAATACTTAGTTGGGGCTCCTTTTGCCTGAATTACTGCAGCAATGCGGCGTGGCATGGAGTCGATCAGTCTGTGGCACTGCTCAGGTGTTATGAGAGCCCAGGTTGCTCTGATAGTGGCCTTCAGCTCTTCTGCAATGTTGGGTCTGGCATATCGCATCTTCCTCTTCACAATACCCCATAGATTTTCTATGGGGTTAAGGTCAGGCGAGTTTGCTGGCCAATTAAGAACAGGGATACCATGGTCCTTAAACCAGATACTGGTTGCTTTGGCACTGTGTGCAGGTGCCAAGTCCTGTTGGAAAATGAAATCTGCATCTCCATAAAGTTGGTCAGCAGCAGGAAGCATGAAGTACTCTAAAACTTCCTGGTAGATGGCTGCGTTGACCTTGGACCTCAGAAAACACAGTGGACCAACACCAGCAGATGACATGGCACCCCAAACCATCACTGACTGTGGAAACTTTACACTGGACCTCAAGCAACGTGGATTGTGTGCCTCTCCTCTCTTCCGCCAGACTCTGGGACCCTGATTTCCAAAGGAAATGCAAAATTTACTTTCATCAGAGAACATAACTTTGGACCACTCAGCAGCAGTCCAGTCGAGACGCTTCTGACGCTGTCTGTTGTTCAAGAGTGACTTGACACAAGGAATGCGACAGCTGAAACCCATGTCTTGCATACGTCTGTGCGTAGTGGTTCTTGAAGCACTGAATCCAGCTGCAGTCCACTCTTTGTGAATCTCCCCCACATTTTTGAATGGGTTTTGTTTCACAATCCTCTCCAGGGTGCGGTTATCCCTATTGCTTGTACACTTTTTTCTACCACATCTTTTCCTTCCCTTCGCCTCTCTATTAATGCGCTTGGACACAGAGCTCTGTGAACAGCCAGCCTCTTTTTCAATGACCTTTTGTGTCTTGCCCTCCTTGTGCAAGGTGTCAATGGTCGTCTTTTGGACAACTGTCAAGTCAGCAGTCTTCCCCATGATTGTGTAGCCTACAGAACTAGACTGAGAGACCATTTAAAGGCCTTTGCAGGTGTTTTGAGTTAATTAGCTGATTAGAGTGTGGCACCAGGTGTCTTCAATATTGAACCTTTTCACAATATTCTAATTTTCTGAGATACTGAATTTGGGATTTTCCTTAGTTGTCAGTTATAATCATCAAAATTAAAAGAAATAAACATTTGAAATATATCAGTCTGTGTGTAATGAATGAATATAATATACAAGTTTCACTTTTTGAATGGAATTAGTGAAATAAATCAACTTTTTGATGATATTCTAATTATATGACCAGCACCTGTAGTTGCAAAACTAATGTCTGCTGGCTTAGTCAATGTAAACTCTGAATGTCAAACCAACTCACCCAGTTACACTCAGACTCCTGCACGCACAGAACAGTGTACACATACAATGATGGCACCACAAGTAACAGTGCACATGAAGTCTGAGCATGACACATTTAGAGGCAATGGCTCTGATAAGTATGGCATTGAAGAGTGGGTAGACAGGACAAAAGCTTGCTTAAGAAAACAGACGTGCCCTGTTCAAGATCAAGCTGAGGAGATAATGAGTAGACTTGCTGGAAAAGCAAAGGACATTGTTAAAGTCAGCCTGCGTAGTGATGCAATGCTTAACGTCAAACAGAACCCGGAGATAATTTATGGTATCCTCATGCAGTATTTCAGTGAAGCGACCTCTTGCCTGCCACTTGCAGATTTTTATGCCACTCTCCCCAGAGCTAAAGAGAATCTTGTGGACTACTGGATCCGACTGAACAAAGCGGCTGATCTGGCAAATGATGGATTGCAAAGGCAAGGCAAACGTTTGGACGACATCGGAGAGGAGGTAACACGAATGTTTATCAAATTCTGTCCTGACCCCAGTTTAGCAAACATATTCAGATGCAAGCCTATTCAAGAATGGAGTGCGAAAGAAATACAGAGCAGGATTGATGATTACCAGAGGGAATTCAGGAGCCGGGGAAATACTGGTGTGAATTTACAGAGCCATACTACTGCAGTGTTTAGCAGTGGACATGGTATGTATGATCGCCCCAAGACTGAGTCGCCTGCTCTTCCGATCCAATCATTCGGCTCTTTACCAGATGCTCCAGTATGCTGCCAGCCAGAGCCTACATCAGTGCCCAGTCAGGCACAGCATCAGCCCTCCTCCTGTTCATCTCCGGCCCCAGTAATGTCTCAGTACACACAACAGGCTGAGAGTCAGTTGCTCACTCGTATGATGGAGATGATGGAGCAGCTCATGGACAGGGTGCAATTTCGTGATGTTTCCAGCCCCAGACGTGACTCTAGACAGCGGCGCAACTTTGTCAGAAGTGCCTGTCGAGTCTGTAACGACAACAAACATACCACGGTGACACACTGCATGACAGACAAACTGTGCTTTGGTTGCTTCTCCCCAGGGCACACAAAAAGGGAATGTCCTAAACATTCTTCTGCCCAGTCACAACATGAGGGAAACTAACTGACCCGTATTTGGAGGGAGGCAGTGCGGGTCATCACCATTATAACTCCCAAGCTGTTGATGATTGTGAGTCTCAGAATGCTTACCTTTCAGCCAAGGTAAATTGTGATCATTCAGAAGTCATTTATCAGAACATACATGTTGTGGGTGGACGTGACAGCCTCTTTTACACGCCAGTGAAGATTGGCGAGGTGGTTTCGCTGAATGCAATGTTGGACAGCGGTTCGATGGCCTGCACTATTAATGAATCTGCTGAGATGACACTGAGATCAGCCGGTGCAGTGGATGAATGTGATGAGTTTGTTGCCGATGTCACCCTAGTAGGCTGTGGAGGGCTGCGTGTGAAACCAAGATCATCATTCAATCTTACCATGGAAGTGTATGGTATAAAGATGATAGTACCTACCCTTGTAGTTCCCGGACAACATGATGAGCTGATACTTGGGACTAATGTTATTAAACACATTCTCAGATACTTCAAATTGAGTGATGGATTTTGGCAAGCAGTGTCTAAACCAATATCTTCAGACCCTGAGTGTGAAAGCTTCTTGTCAATGCTTGCGGGATTGAACCGTTGGAGAGGGGAGGAGATTCCTGAGAAGATCGGGACAGTAAGATGCAACTCAGCTGTCCTTCTCGAGCCAGGCTGTGAGTACTTGGTATGGGGGAAGTTGCCCAAATCCGCTATTGTGTCTCTAGGGAGTGCAGTCATGACTGAGCCTACATCTTCTCACTCTGCTCCCAGAGGTGTCATGGTGGCTAGACTAATCACGTCTCTGTGGGGAGATGGATGGGTCCCCTTGAAACTTATCAACACATCAGGCAGGCCCGTGCTATTGAGAAGAAATGCTAAAATTGCAGACCTCTATCCATGCATTGCACTTGAAGATTTCGATCTCACAAATACTGTTTGTCCTCTGCTGGTAAACTGCTCCGCAAGTTTGTCTGATGAAGCAACTGGTGTGTTACCTGTGAGCGAGAGACTTAAGTCAGTTGGTCTGGACAGTCTTGACATTGACTCATATGACATCTCAGATGCATGTAAGCAGCAGTTGGTAAACCTGATTCTGAGTTACAAAGATGTCTTTTCATGTAGCCATCTTGATTGTGGGAAAGCTAAGGGTTTCGTACACAGGATACACCTCTCAGACACCAGACCATTCAGGCTTCCATTCAGACGAGTACCACCCAGTCAGTATCAAACACTGCGGCAGGTACTGACCGAAATGGAGGAGAAGGAGATAATTAGGCGATCTACCAGTGAGTATGCTTCTCCTCTCGTTTTGGTCTGGAAGAAGAATGGGGACTTGCGTGTATGTACAGACTTCCGCTGGTTGAACAGGAGAACACTGAAGGACGCGCATCCTCTACCGCATCAGGCGGATTGTTTAGCAGCACTGGGCGGAAACGCTTTATTCAGCACAATGGATCTGACGTCCGGATTCTATAACATGCCGCTGCATGAAGATGACCGCAAGTTTACCGCTTTTACGACGCCTATGGGTCTTTTTGAGTATAATCGTTTGCCTCAGGGCCTCTGCAACAGTCCTGGCAGCTTCATGCGTATGATGACCAGCATATTCGGGGACGAAAATTTTCTCAGTCTCCTGTGTTATCTGGATGACTTGATTGTCTTCGGTCCAGATGAGAAAACCGCTCTTGATCATTTGGAAATGGTGTTTGGCAGGCTCCGCACTTACAATCTTAAGCTGGCTCCAAAAAAATGTCACCTTATGAGAAAATCGGTGAAGTTCCTTGGGCATATAATTGATCAGACAGGTGTTTCAACGGACCCAAGCAAAGTTGACAGCATCTCTAAGATGAGCAGTTCGGATATGATGGAGCTAGATGGAGCTGCTCCTTCTCAGAAGAAAATAAGATCATTCCTGGGAATGGTGAATTACTACCAGCACTTCATTCCAAATTATTCAGCTGTAGTGAAGCCGCTTTATAGTCTTCTGAAGGGCCAGAAGGCAAGAGGGAAAAATCTGGGGAAGCAGGGTCATGTTCACCAGAATAGAAAGCTGAAACCCAGTGACTGGACAGAAGCGCAGGACCAGGCTGTCGAGAGGTTGAAAACATTGTTAGTCGAGAGCGTTGTCCTTGCCCATCCAGATTTTCATCGCCCTTTTGTACTGGCAACGGATGCATCCTTAGATGGTATTGGAGCTGTGCTCTCACAGGTCTCGGAGGGGGAGACAAAAGCCAGGCCTGTAGCCTTTGCCAGTAAGTCCCTTTCTCGGTCGCAGCAAAATTACCCGGCACATCGTTTGGAGTTTTTGGCCTTGAAATGGTCAATATGTGATAAGTTCAGTCATTGGCTTAAAGGCCATGAATTCACTGTCTTGACTGACAATAATCCCTTGGCCCATATACTTACAAAACCCAAACTTGATTGCTGCGAACAACGCTGGGTGGCTAAACTGGCAAACTACAACTTCAACATCAAGTATGTGCCTGGTCCCCAAAACACCGTTGCGGATGCCCTAAGCCGGGTTCCGTTTGTCAAAACTGATGTCATGCAGAGACTGCTCAAAGAGCCATATGGAGCACTTCTAGCTGATTCCAAAGGAATGTCAACAGATTCAGTGCGGAATACCTTCAGACTTTCTAGTGATTCGGATAGAAGGCAGAGTGTCCTTAACACAAGTCAGTCATGCAAACACAACATCCAACAAATTAGCGAATCAATGATGATCCCGAGTGTGGAGGTTTCTGCCACATTGGATTCGCATGTCAAGTGGAATATCGGTGCCAGGACTCGAGCAATGGCTCTCATCGATCACCTACCTCAAGTGATGTCTGGAGGACAGGACACGCTTCCGGCATATACGGAACTAGAGCTGCGTGAAAAACAACTCAGCGATAGGCACCTGTCAAGAGTTTTGTATTATGTCGAACGCCAACGTAGACCTTCAAGAAGAGAAAGGACAAAGGAATCAATGGTTGTCATTCGATATCTGAAGCACTGGGAGAAGCTAGTTGTCAGAAATGGTGTGTTGTACAGAGTTTCACGTGACCAACTATCAAAAATCAAACGTCATCAGTTTGTTGTCCCAGAGTCTCTGGTGAATGTGATACTCAAAGGAATTCATGACGACTGTGGCCATCAAGGTCAGTCTCGGACTATTAGCCTTGCAAGGCAGCGTTTCTTTTGGCTGAACATGGATCGAAACGTAAGAGACTATGTGCATAGATGTCACCGCTGCACTGTGAGCAAAACTACTGATCCTTCTGGGAGAGCCCCCTTGGAAAACATTTCAACAAGTAGACCATTAGAGCTTGTCTGCATAGACTTCTGGTCAGCAGAAGATTCCAGAAACAAGTCTGTTGACGTCTTGGTAGTGACTGATCATTTCACAAGACTGGCCCAAGCTTTTGAGTGTAGAGACCAATCCGCCAAACAAGTTGCCAGGGTGCTATGGGACAGGTACTTTTGCGTCTATGGCCTTCCAGAACGGATTCATAGTGACCAAGGCCCATGTTTTGAAAGCAAGTTGATTCGTGAGCTTCTAAGGGTTTCTGGGGTAAACAAGTCACGCACAACGCCGTACCACCCAATGGGTAACGGGAGCGTAGAACGCTTTAACAGAACCCTTGGAAATATGATCCGAGTTTTGTCACCAGATGTGAAAAGAGATTGGCCTAGACGGTTACAGACGCTCTCATTTCTGTACAACTGTACTATCAATGAAACGACAGGTTATGCTCCCTTTTATCTGATGTTTGGCCGTGTGCCCCGTCTGCCCATTGATATTCTTTTTCGTTCAGTTTTGAATGATCCTGCTGTAACAAGCTGTGATACATTTGTGACCACCCTGGTCAAAGATTTGAAAGAAGCATCCATGATCGCCCAAGAGCATGCTACAAAAGAGCAAAAAAGACATGCAGAGTTGTACAACCGGAGAGTGAAGGGATTGGTCATCGAAATAGGTGATCAAGTGCTCCTGGCGAACAAAACAGAAAGGGGCAAAAAGAAAGTCGCTGACAGGTGGGAATCGACAGTTTGTTCTGTTGTGGATCGTAAACCAGACACTCACACTTACAGGATCCGTAATCCATCTACTGGTCAGGAAAAAGTGGTTCATCGAAACCTGTTGATGTTGGTAAATTTCCTACCAGTGAATGTAGAGAACCCCCTGTCTGATCAGCTTTCTGTCGTATCCAACTCTTGTCAGAGGTCACCTTCAGTCCTTTCCTTGTGTGTGGTGGAGGATGAATCTTTGGGAAGGGATGCAGAAGTGTCTGAGCTTGAAGAGGATAGTTGCAGTAGCGTTACAATGGATGGATCTGTGATGATGAGAGACGAGGCATTATCCAAATGTGACAATGCTGGCAATGACTGTGAGATTGATTCTATGTCGGTTCAAGAATCTGGTGCCAGGGACAGAACCATGTGTTGGGTTACAGACCTGCCTGAAAAAAGCATCCAAACTGAGTCTGATCAAACCCCAAGTGGAATTCCGACAGATCCCTTGAATAGGGTCACTCCTGCTCCACCAGAAAGTCACACATCTGAATTGTCCAAAGATGCAAGAATGTCTGTTTCTGGTGACAATGCAAGTGGCAGTTCTGATTTACATGATTCAGATTCAGAAACAGTCCTGTCTGCCCGGCCGCACTCACAGGCTCCAGCCAACACTCATTCTGCTGACACCGTGAATGTACCACTAAGTTCTAGGTCAGTCACACAGGTCAGGTCACGTTTTGGTCGCATCATTAGACCTGTTGACAGATTAATACATGTCATGTCAGCACAAGCTGTGGTTAAAGACACAAAACACAATGTTCAGGCTGTTTGTAAGTCAGTGTTTAAGGCCTTCTCTGCTTAGAAGTCATATTTGAGTTAATGTCGCTTTGTATATTAGTTGGAAATGTGTTTTATTAGTCTTATCAGTTTCAAATCTGAAAGCAACGCATCAGAAAGCACATACCTGATGAAAGGTGTGCCTTCGCAAACTCTGAGATTCGACACCTTTTCTCTTCATTTCTTTTTGCTTTAGCCTTGTAAGGCGAAGTTGAGAATGGAAGGATATTGTGGAATGTATGTAGATGTTCTACTGTCAGTAGCTGGTAGGAGAGCTTAGCGCTACTCTCCCATCACTTCGTCCTAATGGGATAATTGTATTTTTGACTCACCTTTACTAGGAAATTCTTTCGTATTGTGCAGTTATTTACTGTGAACTAAAGAGACAATCTGTTGATGATACTCCATTCGTCGTGCATTTATTTTATGTAATTCAGTGGGGGTGGATGTAACAGGGTTAAAAATAACATTTAATTTAAAGAGTAAAAATGTGTGAATTTCATAAAATAAGGGATATGGTTGTATTTGTTGGTGTTCGAAGGCTCCCCTCCCGTGGCTGTTAATGGTATTGCAGATGTAGTATTTTGTCCCTCTTCTCTTTCCGTACCCCAGCAGATTTGAGTATCGCTGCTGTGGGTATGTACGATTTTTCACGCTCCAACTCATTAACGTATTAATTGTGTAAATAATGTTTTATGTGAATATTTTCGACGCAATTGATTGAATTGACATATTTGCACATGATTATATAATGTATTTAACACTAACACGGTTGTTTAGGTCATTTTAAATGTATTGAATTTCCTCGTGCATTTACAAGCGGGAATGAGTGCATTTCATGTGGTCATTGTGTCTGCCTTAAAATTTCTGACAATTAATTGTAATATGAGTCGAGTGAAAGTGTAATTTCTATTTTTCTAGTCATATGTATATCTGCAGTATATTGTCTCCTTCAGCCAACCTGATTTGTACCCGTTTTTCTATCAAAAAGGTATGTTGCTTTCATGTTTATGACGTTATAAATGATAACAAATGCCGTTTAGAAATTCATGAAGTTTTCTCGTTATCATCTACAGTTTATTGGCCAGTACTACTACACTGTTACTATTTACAGGTGTACTGTTACAGTTTTCACATTGAATCTTGTTATGTGTTTGATAGCAGCAGATTTGAGTATCGCTGCTGTGGTCATATGTATATCTGCAGTATATTGTCTCCTTCAGCCAACCTGATTTGTACCCGTTTTTCTATCAAAAAGATAAATCCAAGCTGAAGAAATCCCATGTGTGAGTGCGTCCTTTCACATCCGTTACATGCAGACAGCTGTGTTGGTGCAGTGGATGATGGGAAATGTAGTCCGTGAGTGATCTGTGACTGACTGTGTGGTGTGAAAGTCCATGTGATGGGTGAGTGACCTCTAGAGGTAAATGACTGGAAGTTCATGGCCAGGATTCGTGACAACAACCCAATGTTTGGGTAGTTTTTTAGTGTTACTCAGATCCTGGGTCAGACGTAACAACCCAATGTTTGGGTAGTTTTTTAGTGTTACTCAGATCCTGAGTCAGACGTAACAACCCAATGTTTGGGTAGTTTTTAGTGTTACTCAGATCCTGGGTCAGATGTAACAACCCAATGTTTGGGTAGTTTTTGATGTTACTCAGATCCTGGGTCAGACGTAACCCAGCGGTTGGGTTATTTATCACGGGGATTTTGCGTCATCTTCTGGAGAGAGCAGTTCTAAGCCCATCGAATTGAAGCATTTCTTCGGTAAATACAGGTTTGTGTACATTTTATTTTATTGATAAAATCGTATATCGTTCAATTTTATGCAGAGCAACATACAGGCGCGCGGTGTTAATCACTAAACGAACGTCACTCGCGTTGGTCTTATTGCCTGATGAAGAGTCATGCTTTGCATAAAATAAACGATTATATTGATAAAGATACAGAATACAAATACTCTGGATGTTAAAATATGTCCTCAGAGCTGTTTACTGTTTGTTTTTGGGCAGGTTATGAAGGCAATTGCAGTACATTTCGGCTATGAGTGAAACGCAAGGCGGCGGTCTTTTCCGTGAGCAGTTCCCGCCGAACACGACTCCAGCTCGGGCGCGAGAGCCAGCGCCGTTACGGTGGAAACAGAATTACAGAGAGTGGTCAATTTACTCGTGAATTACTTCTGTTTAATGTTTAATTTTTACTTCTAATGTTTGTTAAACGAGATTAAATAGGCAATATGTATAGCTTACATAAAAACAAGATAAACAATGCTATAAATGAGAAATAAAGGAAAATAAAGGAAGTTATCATGTAAACCAGTGGTTGTGGAGTATTTTACAAAAGTTTACAGGATTTAAATTAATCTGTAAACATTATTTCATGCATAAAGTAAAAAAAAGGTTCGTTCAGTGACTCCCAAACAATTCTAACAACACCTTTGTAATAAAATCTTAATAGTGTTTAGTGGTGTAGTCCTAAAGAAGAAAGTGGTTTACTATTACCCAGTCGCCCCCCAAATCCCACACACACAAAATCAGTTTAATTTATATATTAATTTAGTAATCAGAATCAGAATCAGAATCAGCTTTATTCGCCAAGTGTGTGCAAACCCACGAGGAATTTGTTCTGGTTTTAATATTAATGCAGTGCTCTCTTTAATTGGTTGACAGATAGTAGTCTACTGCATGACTTCCAGGTTGTTCCAGGTCACAGTTCTATATATCATATCAACAAGTTGCTTTGGAATTATATTCATTGTGAAAGTGTTTTACAGATAAATCTGAATTGAATGTTTTATTTTATAAAAAAAAAAAAAAAAAACTTAATATGAAATAAATATTTCCAGACAATATTTTCTTACATTTTATGAGATACATATCTGAGGAAAAAATGCATTGTTGGTCGGCGCCACCTAGCGTGCAGACGTGAATTAGCTCGGTGTGAAGGCACCGTTCGTTGGCAATTTGCCTCGCTTTTTCGCATTGCGTCCAGTGTGAAACACTAGGTGGCGCCGACCAACAATGCATTTTTTTGTATCTCATATATGGATTTAACATTGTCAGCTGATCAATATATGGCATTAAATTAATATAGCTAAACAAAGTTTGGTTCTACGCCAGAAACACAAACTATATATAATGCTTTACAAGAAAACATCTTGAAATATGAATAGAGGTACAATTAGCATCGAGCCACATTTGAAAATGTATGTGATTATTAATGTTTTCGCTTAAAACCCACCTTAAACCATCATCGAGTGCTTGTAATAACTTCTGATTGTGATCTATAGTTAATATAATAGGCAGACAGGCACTCTTTGTATGTTTAATAATGCCACACAGCTTATAGTCATAAACATCCTTTATTGTTATAAAAATACCATGAGCTGCATACAAAACAAATACAGAAAATATAGCGTCACAATCATGTATATTTGCTTTCATATTTCATGTGTAGAAAAATGTTTCACTCGATTTTTTTTAATACGGAAGATCTAACATTAGAGAGTAAACTCGCTCTGACTCATAACATTTGTGCACGTGGAAGAAAGGACACTCGAGATCACATAATTTAGTGGAGAATTAATAGAAATTATATTAAGAACATGTGAGAAATAAATAAGAACTTGGCATCCACTCTCTTCTCTCTGTGTTTGTTTACACTGGTTTTCGAAACAGCGCCACCACTCCTGCCTTTTTGTGCAACAGCAGCTGCTCCAGGCACGTGATCTTAGCTCAAATCTGATTGGACGGCCCGTTTCTTTGCGGAGCGACGGGGGGAAAAAAATTGACACACAGGATGAAAAAAAAAATCCTCGCTTTTTCGTGCCGCAAATGATCGCGCCTGGTGCGAATAGCTCCATAGGGATCTATTGTTTCGATTCAAAAACGTCATCGTGCCAAAGTTTTGCGTTCAGTGTGAAAAGCCCTTAAGAGTGTTTATTTTGTCCAGAAACAGTAAATTATGTCTTAATGAGACTGCGGTCGAATTTATAAGATGTTGAAAATACGTCCACAATGACCACATCTGAACTAAATTTGAACCTTGAAGAGACGTCCTGTGGACTTCAATATTGGATGCTTATACAAGACATTGTCCCCAGGGGCCTCTGAGTTCTGAATCCGGGCCTGCATGTAACGGGTTTTATTATTCAAATTTGTGTATTTTTCTTTTTGTGTGTGTGTGTGTGTTTTATAGCAGTTTATTTTAATGTTTCAAAGTTCATTTTAAATACAATTTGTTAAATGTAAGAATTTGATAATGGGCACTTTTAGAAAAAATGGCTTTTTAAAGGTAAAAAATGCCCATAAAATGTAAAAATCAGTTTAACCTTATTGGAAAATATTAATTTCTATCAGTGTGAACTGACCACCACACAGAATATGAAGAATATCAATAACTTTAGGAGTCAGCTGTCCACGACAGTCCTTAAGGTACCAGCACAACAGCAAAATATCGTCTAATTATTGTTATCGATAAAATCCCAGAAAATATCGAGATATTATTTTTTGTCAATATCGCACGCCCCTAATCTACACACATTCACAACCTCCTTCACTCACACACTCTTTCCATTCTTCTGGTGTTTTCCTTGTGACTCTCTGAGGATTTTAGTGCTCAGTATTCAGTAAACGTTACACCTGTAGGTCTGGATGGAGCTGCTTTCACTAATAATCAAGTTTCCATCCAGATTTTGCGCTGTTTTGTTATCAACAAAGAGAATATGTGTTAAAAAAAACTTTGCGAAATTTGCTGTCTACAGCCTGTGTCCATCCAACTGGCCTTTTAACGATAAAATGGTGTGCGTGATGATGTCATCCCTAAAAAAACGAACTGTCGCATAAGTTTTGGTGTGTCACAAAAAAAAATTGCCCTGAGCTGTTTCCATACATGATTTCTCCTATTGCGTAAATTATAGGCTAGTAACCTGTTCTTCATCCATTTGAAACAAAACAGCCTATTATTAAACTGTATAGGCCTACATAAAATAATTTTTATTAAGTGTTATTTTTTTTTTTTGTACTTTGTTATAGACTAGATAGATAGGCCACTGTTGATAATCAAGCAATGATCATAAACAGGTGAAGTTGTATTATTATTATTTTCTGATTAACGTTTATAGGAAATAGGAATGTTCATTTCGGTTATTTTATTTCTCCTAACCGACGGTCTTTAAGCCGTATTAACCGTTAACCGATAAGATTATGTTAAATTACAATTAAATTAAATTTAAATTGATAGGTGGCTTTGACCCGTTAAAAAGTATTTATTCACATGAATAAATACAGTGAGGATTCACATGCCACGCACCTGCAGCGCTTCTGCGAACTGAGGAAAACACAAGCTATTATATATAAAAGAAACAGGCCCATATGCAAAATATATTTTTCTAAATAATTAATGAATTAACAAAACGAAAGAAAAAAAACTGCAACAATTAGCAGCCTATATGCAGAATTTCGGTTCATTTTTGCGATGCGCTCTTGAAAAAGCGGCATCCTGTTTGTTTCCTTTATTTCACAAAAGTACGTTTTTTTTTTTTTTTTATTGTGAATGAACACAAATAAAATAAATATTTTGAATAGTTTTGAATAATGTCTTACTCTTATATGACCACAAATGAAGGAGGCTAGTGTAAGTTGTTTCCACTTTTACAAGAAAAAAACCCAAAAAAAACAAGCGATCGTGCCGGCGCCTCACGCGCGCAGTTAAGCATGGCCTACTGACTCGACAACGCAGCCTGTTCATTGTCATAATAAAATACAGTCAGACAAAAATATTGAAGAAACATGAAAAAAATATTTTATTTCCCCTCACTCCACAACAAGTCCTTTAAATGTAATGGTAGAAAGAACTCAGAACAAAACAAGAATAAAAATATAAGAAGCTGCCAAAACAAATTAATTTAAACTTTTGTAGGCTACTTCACGTTCCAATATGTAAAACAAAATGTGCTTGGCATAATATCACGGGGGTATGGTGGTCAAGCTGAAAGGCATGGACTACAGGCTATTTAAACTGAACAGTGCACTGTAAAAAAAAAATAATGTAAACGTAGGCTAGCCTAACATCAAATTAAGATAAGTATATTTGTGAGGTAACTCGTCTTTTTCTTACCATGTATAAAATAATTTTAGATGCAATTGAATAATATGAATATGATTTAATGCACTTTTGAACTACAGGGAATGGTGCTTTAACGTGAGCAACACCATGAACATGGACGCTGCCTAATAGGCAAATTCTGTCATGTGACACCACATTTATTTGCGTTAAAGCCCCTTTTCTCGACAAAAAGTGTTTCCAAACAAATTTTTGCGACATTTGAAGTATCGATAAGGAATTTATGCGCTAAAGTTAAACGGAAAAAGATTTTGTCGACACATGAGAAATTTTATCGATAATTGGCATTTCCATCAGCTATATCGTAAATATTTTAAAGCACTAAATATTTTTTCGCCCAAAAATCCTTGGATGGAAACCTGGTTAGTGACGGTAATAGTCAAATTTGACTGATCACTGGAGACTCACTGATATAAAATCATTTCTGTAGATATTGACATTGAATCACATCGTCCACAAAGCTGCTATGAAATAATGTGTATCACACAACAGCACTATAAATAAAAACAATCACTTTATAGGAGCATTGCTTTTCTCGTCATATTTTTCCAAAAACTGTTTAGATCAGTATATCCTTCTTCAGCTTTTGACATAATGATTTGATTGCTCTGCTTTCTTTGTCATTTTCACACTGAACACATGATAGACCTACTACTGCTTCTGACTTGGACTCTTTATTAGTGTCTTTGGTCACACTTTATATTAGGTGGCCTTAACTACTATGTACTTACATCAACATATAAGTACAATGTAATTGTTGTGTTCATATTGCATTGCAAAACACTTGCTGCTATTGAGGTGGGATACGGGTAAGGTTAAGGACAGGTTTGGTGGTATGGGTAGGTTTAAGGGTGGGTTTAGGTGTAAGGGATGTGTCAACAGCGTAATTATAAATGTAATTACAGAAATTAATTACAGATGTAATTACATAAAAGTATTATTAACTAAATAAGTACAACGTAAGAACATGTATGTACACAATAAGTGCATTGTACCAAATTATTAATTTAAATTTAAGTACATAGTAGTTAAGGCCACCTAATATAAAGTGGGGCCGTGTCTTTTTTAGGATTTCAAGTAGTTAAAGTGTCTGCAAATGAAGAATCACACATTTATACTCTTCTGTGAACAAATCTGTAAAGTGAAGGAAGACTCTCATCATGTTCAAAACACAGTCACTGTCGCCACCTTCTGGTGTAATTATGTAACTGACAGAAAGAGGATCCGGATCAGCGGCTCTGACCGACAGCTGGCAATTCACTTTCCAAACACTGAATCAACTGTAAAATCAGAATATTTCATTTCAGAGAACCCAACACTTGTGAAGAGATGACGGCTCTGAATCAACACACAACTGCCACATTTTCTATATATTTCTGTAGCTAAATGTTAGCTCTTATGATTTGTACTAGAACAGTATGCACCGATCAGGCACTGATTATCTCTTCATCATGGCACCTGTTAGTGGGTGGAATATATTAGGCAGCAAGTGAACATTTTGTCCTCAAATTTGATGTGTTACAAGCAGGAAAAAAATGGCCAAGCATAAGGATTTGAGCAAGTTTGACAAGGGCCAAATTGTGATAGTGTAGTGGACAGCACATAGAGGATAGTGTAGTGGACAGCACATTCCAGGGCCCAGTTTATGGCGGGCCCCTCTCTGACCATTATAGTGGACAAAGGTTTGCTACATTTTGATTGGATCTTGGTCGACTAACATAAGCAAACTGTCCAACGCCATCAGATAAAGATGCCAGGACAACGGCCAGACACCTCTGAGAGGGTAAGACGACGACTTTTGGTACAAAGTCCATGAAGGACAGGACTTCTCATTGGTCAAAATGCAGTTTCTGCCCTTCACCCACCAACAAACTGATTCCTAAGGTTTTGGCCGGTGACCGCCATAAAAATTCCTTAGGACCTCTGGATGCAGCAGCAGTGGGTGAAACAAAGAGAGATCACAGAGATCCATCCAAATCCATTCTATGTTCTCAAAGCTTAAACTGATGCACACTACAACACACACATCTTATACTTATTCAGAGAAATAAGTATTCTCAGTAACAGTGATGTGTAGTGCAACATCTTACACAAACTCAGATGTTGATGGACAAATGAGTGCATGCATGACATTTCAATCTTCTTCTATCATGTTTGGACTTAATGTGTTCGTAACATTGCCAAAGGTATTGTGGTTGTGGTTTGGTAAGTGAATAATGCATTGGTAAAGCTTTAGTGACACTTTTCTAAATGTGTGTTTGGACTATGCAAATAAGTTCCACAGGAGGAAAAAAGGGTGGGCCACACCATGTCCCTCCACTCTGATGGAAATAGCCAATCACAGCCTGGAAATGGAGAAGCGCCAGATTGCAATCTCCTCCTCATTGGAAAGAGATAAAGGTACCTTCCCAAAAGACACTCCTTGTTCTGAGTCTGAGCCCTGTATGGGTGAGACGATAGCAGATCAACCTCCGAGTCTCTGGCCTGCAAGCGTGAGACACTAACAGATAAACAACTTCTGAGTCTCCGGTACGTCCAGAGAGACACTAACAGAAACACAGAAGTTCTGAGTCTCTGGCGTGTCCAGTGAGACAATAGCAGATCAACCTACGTTCTGAGTCTGAGTCCTATCAAGGAAAGGACTACAACAGATGACCAACTTTCTGGCAATAACGGATACCAAGTCCTGAGTCTCCAGCTTCGAGGCAGCCACAGATACGACCACGTGGACCTGTGAGGAAGAGATAATCTACGTTCAGACTTCATTCAGAGTCTTCGTCCAGCGAGAAAACAACAGATGCAGCACGTCCTGAGTCTCCATCCTAAAGAGACAAGGCGGATCGACCAAATTCTGTGTCTCTAGCACAGAAAGGCAGAAGACACACAGACATCTGCAACAAGGTTAAGCTCCGACGAGCAAACCTTCACTCCAAAGTACTTTTGCTTGCGTGTTCCAGGCTAAGGACCTTCTGCACCTGCTCCCGGGACACATCTGCGTGTTCCAGATTTTAAGACCCTTTGGTGCTCCAGGAGATCAGCATCCTCCAGCGCTTCATGTTCAAGGGTGTCGAAACAGATTCCTGCTCCTTTCCCCACTGCATTATTACCAGCACAACCAGTGGATGAAGTCTCCACCTGCTCACTCAACCACAGAGAACATAACTATCACCTATCCAAACCTCTTCCAGAGACCTTGGCATTGTTGTGTATTATCAGTATATGATTTTTCTAATTTACATTAGATATTACATAGCTGATTGCATTTGATAACAAATAATCTTTCAGGTATGGTTTATCTGGTTCTTCACCTTACTTGTTTCAGAGTAGTGACAGTTTATCTTTCAAGATAATGTAACTATGACATAGCAACATCCAACATAATCATAATAACATCCAACAATCACTTGCATCTTATCCATTTTATGCACTTTATTCCTATTTCATTCATGGTATTAATTTAGTAGTTGTTGATTACTCTTGTCTATCTTTTGTTAATAAAATCTATTTTATTACACTTGTGTTTGTTTCTGTTTTTATAACCATTTCTTACTATGTGTCAAGTCAAGTCACCTTTATTTATATAGCGCTTTTAACAATACAAATTGTGTCAAAGCAGCTGCACAATATCAAAATAGGAAAATAGTGAGCCAATAATGTAAAATGACAAGGTTAATCACTCAATTTTCAGTTAAAGGCATTTCATTATTGAATTCAATGATGGCATCGTCCAGCTCAGTTCAGTTCAAAAAGTTTCTGTTCAATCAAGTCGACGATATTGCTGGAAATGAAGTGTCCCCAACTAAGCAAGCCAGAGGCGACAGCGGCAAGGAACCAAAACTCCATCGGTGACAGAACGGAGAAAAAAACCTTGGGAGAAACCAGGCTCAGTCGGGGGGCCAGTTCTCCTATGGCCAGACAACCCAGCAGTTCAATTCCAACTGCTGCAAAGTCAGATTGTAAGGGCTCAACTGGTTCCAGTGGTCTTTTCCCGATGGCGGTCTAGGTGGCAGGGTCCTCACTGGGGATCTGTCTCTGGGGCTCATCTAGGTGTCCTGGTCTCCGCTGACGTTCAGGGCTGTAGAGGTCGTCTCTAGGTGCTGATCCACCATCTGATCTGGTGACTGCAGTGACCTCGGAATAAGAAAGAAACAGACTAATATTAGCGTAGATGCCAATCTTCTTACGATGTAACAAGTACATTGTGTGTTATGGTGAAGTGTTTCCGGTTCCGGTTGACCTAATTAATGCAGCCTAACAATCCTTTAACGGATTTGAATAATAGAAGTGTATTAGTGTGTTATGTGTACGCCAGGTTAAAGAGATGGGTCTTTAATCTAGATTTAAACTGACAGAGTGTGTCTGCCTCCCGAACAGTGTTTGGTAGATTGTTCCAGAGTTTGGGCGCTAAATAGGAAAAAGATCTGCCGCCCGCAGTTGATTTTGATATTCTAGGTATTATCAAATGGCCAGAGTTTTGAGAACGCAGCGGCCGTGGAGGACTATAATGCGATAAGAGCTCGCTCAAGTACTGAGGAGCTAAACCATTCAGGGCTTTATAAGTCATTAACAAGATTTTAAAATCTATACAATGTTTAGTAGGGAGCCAGTGCAGTGTTGACAGAACCGGGCTAATGTGGTCATACTTCCTGGTTCTAGTAAGAACTCTAGCTGCTGCATTTTGAACCATCTGTAGTTTGTTTATTAAGCGTGCAGAACAACCACCCAATAAAGCATTACAATAATCTAACCTTGAGGTCATAAACGCATGAATTAATATTTCTGCATTTGACATTGAGAGCATAGGTCTCAGTTTAGATATATTTTTAAGATGAAAAAATGCAGTTTTACAAATGCTAGAAACGTGGCTGTCAAAGGAGAGATTGCTATCAAATAGCACACCTAGGTTCCTGACTGATGATGAAGAATCGACAGAGCAGCCATCAAGTGTTAGACAGTGTTCTAGGTTAATACTTGTGGGGGTTTTAAGTCTGATAATTAACACAGAATTTTCAGAATTTAGCAGTAAGAAATTACTCGTCATCCAGTTTTTAATATCGACTATGCATTCCATAAGTTTCTCAATTTGGTGTGTTTCACTGGGCCGTGAAGAGATATAGAGCTGAGTATCATCAGCATAACAGTGAAAGCTAACCCCGTGTTTCCTAATGATATTTCCCAAGGGTAACATATAAAGCGTGAAAAGTAACGGCCCTAGTACTGAGCCTTGAGGTACTCCATACTGCACTTGTGATCGATATGATACCTCTTCATTCACTGCTATGAATTGATGGCGGTCAGATAAGTACGATTTGAACCATGCTAATGCACTTCCACTAATGCCAACAAAGTTTTCTAGTCTATCCAAAAGAATGTCGTGATCGATAGTGTCGAATGCAGCGCTAAGATCCAGTAGAACTAATAGAGAGATACAACCACGATCAGATGATAAGAGCAGATCATTTGTCACTCTAATGAGAGCAGTCTCAGTACTATGATTCGGTCTAAATCCTGACTGGAAATCCTCACAGATATAATTTTTCTCCAAGAAGGAATATAATTGTGAGGATACAACCTTTTCTAGTATCTTTGACAGAAAAGGGAGATTCGAGATCGGTCTGTGTAAGCAAGTTGTTGTTGTTTTAAAACGTGTGTTTGGCTCAGTGTTATTTTTTAGGATTACTGATAAACTAATGTAGTTTGATTTGTATTCGTTATCTATTTTACTTTTAGTTACAGTTGTAGTAATGTTGTCATTTTATTAGTTTTTTTATTATGTCTGTATAGGTTGTTTATTAAGTTTTAAGTTTGATTTAGTCTGAGTTATTTTAGTACTTCATAATACATGGAAATAAAATAATATATATTGAATTTATTTTTATATGTATATATATGTATATGAGTGTGGCTGTTGTAGGAAACTTTTTCCTCGTCGAAGCAGAGACCAGGAGACGTTGGGATATCTTTCATACAGAAGTTACTCTTTATTGAGAACTCGCTGTGCGTCGCTGCAGTCATCCAAGTCTAACTATTGCTCAGCACAGTAGAGTTTATACCTTTCAAGGGGGAGGGATACATAGAGGTGGAGACAATCTAAACAAAGCATGCAAATGCAGTACAGGAATCAGCCCATTAACAGAATTTCCCCAGCCCTGACCTCATCAGCATAACAGTGTCATTCAAATGCATAGGTGCTAATCCAATCAGCCTGACATTATTCACATTATCATAGAGACAAAGGCACCTTTAACTTATGCATAAAGAAGTGCATAAAGACAAAAGGTTAATGTCTCAGACACCTGGGCTACCTGAATTTATCTTCTTAGAATGTCATCATATTTACCTCAAAATGTAAAACACAATGTTTAAGTTTATATACTATTACATTGGAACCTAGATTTATCATTTTATAAATTTGTAAGAGCGCACTTGGAATGTTTTCTAAGGATTTGGTGAGGACGCTCATCAGACCTGAAAGTGCTGGATCTGAAGATGATCTACTTACTGTGATTGTTTTTTGTATGACTGCGTAGAGCAGATGAATTATTGAAACACTTCCTACATGCAGTGCAGTGATACGGTTTCTCTCCAGTGTGAATCCTCTCATGTGTTTTCAGGTTTCCTAACCGACTGAATCTCTTGTCACAGTGTGAACACTTGTAAGGTTTCTCTCCAGTGTGGATCATCTCGTGCAGTTTTAAACACTTTGCTGAAGTAAAAGTCTTCTCACACTCAAAGCACATGTACTCTCTCACAGCAGTATGTATTTTCTGATGTTCTTTTAAATATTGTAGACATGAAAAACTCTTTCCACACAAATAACATGAATGTGGTTTCTCCTTTGTATGAACTCCCAGGTGTATCTTCAGTTCTGAAGCTCTCAAAAATGTTTTCCTGCATTGATCACATGTGTACAGTTTCTCTCTAGTGTGGATGTTCATGTGTCTCTTAAGATGTGCCGGTTGTGAGAAACTCTTCCCGCACTGATCACAAGAGAACGGTTTCTCTCCAGTATGAACTCTTATATGCCCTATAAGGTGTCCTTTTTGTGCAAAACTCGTCCCGCACTGATCACATGTGTGCGGTTTCTCTCCAGTGTGAATCATCTCATGTGTTTTCAGGTCTCCTGACCGACTGAATCTCTTTTCACAGTGTGAACACTTGTAAGATTTCTCTCCAGTGTGGATCTTCTCATGTGTTTTCAGATGTGATGACACACTGAATCTCTTGTCACAGTGTGAACACTTGTAAGGTTTCTCTCCAGTGTGAATCCTCTCATGTGTTTTCAGGTCTCCTGACCGACTGAATCTATTGTCACAGTGTGAACACTTGTAAGATTTCTCTCCAGTGTGGATCTTCTCATGTGTTTTCAGATGTGATGACACACTGAATCTCTTGTCACAGTGTGAACACTTATAAGGTTTCTCTCCAGTGTGAATCCTCTCATGTGTTTTCAGGTCTCCTGACCGACTGAATCTATTGTCACAGTGTGAACACTTATAAGGTTTCTCTCCAGTGTGAATCCTCTCATGCCGTTTTAAATGGGTCGCTGTAGTAAAAGTCTTCTCACACTCAAAGCACATGTACTCTCTCACACCAGAGTGTATTTTCTGATGTACTTTCAAATATTGTAGTAATGAAAAACTCTTTCCACACAAATGACATGAATATGGTTTCTCCTTTGTATGAACTCTCAGGTGTTTCTTCAGGTTTGAAGCCCACAAAAATGTTTTGCCGCATTGATCACATGTGTACAGTTTCTCTCTATTGTGGATGTTCATGTGTATCTTAAAGTTTGATGATTGTGTGAAACTCTTCCCGCACTGATCACAAGTGAATGGTTTCTCTCCAGTATGAACTCTCATATGAACATTAAGATAATATTTGTATGTGAAACTCTTTCCACACTGAGTGCAGGTGAAAGATTTATTGGCTCTTCCTTTCTTTAAAACTTTCTGTTTGGTTTGAAAGCAACTCAAGGGTTTTTCTCCAGCTTTGACATGATTTTTCTCCTCAACTTCACTCAATTCTTCTTTCTCTTTGTTTTCTTCAGTCAACTCTAAAATAAAAGCAAAGGTGGTTAATTTTAAATAACTCGTAAAAAGCAGAGAAATGAGGACATTAAAATGAATCTTGATATAACATTGTAAAGTAGATCATTGTTATACAAAATTTTGGTCATTGATCAAACTACACTTTTACTTTTTTATTTACAATTTACTTTTATGAACAGCATTAATGTGCAAAATCTAATTTTTACTTAGAAAATTAATATATTCTGCTCTTATTAAATGTACCATCAGTAGCAGAAAAAAATCTGGTGTTTCAGCGATGACTAATCTGAACACCTCTGATTGGCCACTGCATACATAAGCTCAACAGAGTCGTGTGTGATTGGTTATAATGTACAATGCTGTAAAAATGATGTAAAAGATGTGACAAGATGACGCCGCACATGGCAGCTTCGGTTTGTTGTTCTTTGGTACTTTTCCTGTTTTTGTTTGTTTGTCCTGTGCTAAGCAATGTTCTTCCGATCAGCTTCACTAGAAACGAACTCTTGGACATAAGAAATAGCACACCAGATAACTTTTTGCCGACATTTGAACATTCAGACGTTTTACTGGACATTTTAGTCGGAGGAGCTGCGTTCCTATACAAGCGCTCCGGGCGATGCAAGCGAGGGAAGCGCGCTGGTGCGCTCGTGAAATTCAGACAGCGCGGATTTAAGACTCCGCTGCCGAGTATTAATCTGGCGAATCTCTGCTCCCTTGCAAATAAATCAGATGAACTACAACTCCTCACCCGCACAAACAAGGACTTTAACTCTGCTACGCTTTGCTTCACGGAAACCTGGCTGAACGGAGCTATCCCGGACTGCGCGCTTCATCTAACGGGCTTCCAGCTGTTCAGAGCGGACCGCGTCACAGAGTCATCGGGGAAAAGGCGGTGGATTATGTTTTTATATCAATGAAGGCTGGTGTACAGACGTGACAGTTTTAAAGAAGATGTGCTGCTCAAACTTGGAAGCTCTCTTTATTAACTGCAAGCCTTTTTATTCGCCGCGGGAGTTTTCCTCATTTATTCTGGTGAGTGCGTACATTCCTCCTGACGCGCTTGTGAGCGTGGCGCTAGAACTGTTGGCCGACCAAATCACACACACAGAGCAGCGTTACCCGGACTCTTTCATTATCATTCTCTGTGATTTTTATAAAGCTAATCTCACCCGCGAACTGCCTAAATATAGACAGCACATCACATGCCCCACCAGAGACAGCAATATACTGGACCATTGCTACACTGTTTTAAAGGATGCATACCACTCTGTCCCCCGTGCAGCGCTGGGACTCTCTGATCACTGTTTGGTTCATCTTCTACCAGCCTACAGGCAGAAACTTAAATCTGCCAAGCCTGTCGTAAAAACTGTAAAGAAATGGACTGTTGAAGCAGAGCAGGATTTACAGGTCTGCTTCGAACTTACTGATTGGAGTGTTTTTGAGGCTGCAGCTACTGATTTGGATGAACTCACTGACACCGTGACATCCTACATCAGTTTCTGTGAGGACATGTGTGTACCCACCAGGACTTATTTAACATTTAACAACGACAAACCTTGGTTCAGTAAAAAACTCAAACAGCTTCGCCAGGCCAAAGAGGACGCCTACAGGAGTGGGGACAAAGCCTTGTACAAACAGGCCAAATACACACTGAATAGGGAAATAAGAGTGGCAAAGAAAAACTACTCTGGAAAGCTAAAAAAACAGCTTTCAAGCAACGACCCTACATCAGTGTGGAAAGGCCTGAAAGCCATCACCAGCTACAAGACCCCATCCCCCAGCACTGAGGCCAATCAACAACTGGCTGAAGGCCTGAACATGTTTAACTGCAGGTTTGAAAAGCAAAACCCTGGTCTGACACCCCACACCGACTCTGACCATCTCACAGCACAGTCATCAACACCCTCCCCCTCCCTCCCCCTACTGGTTCTCAGCCTGTACCCAAGATCTGTGAAGATGATGTAAGCAAAGTCTTCAGGAGACAGAAGATAAGGAAAGCCAAAGGCCCAGACGGTGTCTCTCCAGCCTGCCTCAAAGCCTGTGCTGTCCAGCTATCATCCATCTTCACATTGATCTTCAACAGATCATTGGAGCTGTGTGAAGTCCCCTCCTGCTTCAAACGCTCCACCATCATCCCTGTACCCAAGAAACCAAAAATCACAGGACTAAATGACTACAGACATGTTGCTTTAACGTCTGTGGGGATGAAGTCATTTGAGAGGCTCGCGTTGGCCCACCTGAAGGACATTACTGGACCCTTGCTGGACCCCCTGCTTACCGAGCGAACAGGTCTGTGGATGATGCAGTCAACATGGGATTGCACTACATCCTCCAACATCTGGACAAACCAGGGACTTACGCAAGGATCCTGTTTGTGGACTTCAGCTCCGCTTTCAACACCATCATCCCGGACACCCTTCAGAATAAACTGACACAGCTCTCTGTACCCACCTCCATCTGCCAGTGGATCGCCAGCTTCCTGACAGACAGGCAGCAGCTAGTGAGGCTGGGA
The DNA here is from genome assembly GCA_027422415.1 of Schizothorax lantsangensis. Lineage (NCBI taxonomy): Eukaryota > Metazoa > Chordata > Actinopteri > Cypriniformes > Cyprinidae > Schizothorax > Schizothorax lantsangensis. Next base: position 37,837,066 of record CM049840.1, read on the forward strand.
AAACTCCAACAGCCAAAAACATCCAACACCTGCACCATCAGCACTGGAGCTCCTCAGGGTTGTGTTCTCTCCCCACTGCTATTCTCTCTCTACACAAATGACTGCACATCTAAAGACCCCTCTGTCAAACTCCTGAAGTTTGCAGATGACACCACAGTCATCGGTCTCATCCAGGACAGAGACGAGTCTGCTTACCGACAAGAGGTTGAGCAGCTGGCTGTCTGGTGCAGTCACAACAACCTGGAGCTGAACACGCTCAAAACTGTAGAGATGATAGTGGACTTCAGGAGAAACCCCCCTGCACTCCCCCCACTCACTATCATAAACAGCACTGTGACTGCAGTGGAGTCATTCAGGTTCCTGGGAACCACCATCTCCCAGGACCTGAAGTGGGACATTCACATCGACTCCAACTGTCTGGTTTTGGTCAGCCAGGAAATCAGATATAAGAAGACTGCAGCGGACTGTTAGGACAGCAGAAAGGATCATTGGTGTGCACCTGCCCAGCCTTCAGGACTTGTACTTCTCCAGAGTGAAGAAACGGGCAGCTAACATCATCACAGACCCCTCTCACCCCGGACACAACCTGTTTGCACTTCTCCCTTCGGGCAGACGCTAGGGCTGGACGATTAATCGCATCCTATTGTCATGCGCATCTTGTCAGTAAAGCCGGTTATTTGATTAGCGGTAAATCTCCATCACCTGCTTTCAGATGGAGCGGCATTTAATACACGGAATCGTAGTTCGCTGACAAGCCACGCAAAATCGCGTTCATAATCGCTGATAAATCGCATTCGATTCGAACGCGATTTTGCCTGGCTTGTCAGCGAACTACGGTGCGACCTGAGCGACCTCATTGCTACATTAAACTCTGTAAAATGTTATTTTGGTCGCAGTGCCATGCACTTAGTGCCTCATCTGCGGTCGTTCGAGACGCACATTAATACTGAATTAGAAGCGCGTTAATTGCATGACTTCATTGGCACCGGTGCAACTATAGGTTAAAGAGATTCAAATACGGGTAACTTACACAAGTTAACAGGTTAAAGTAAGTTATCAGTTTTGGTGTTAATATTTATTCATCATACTGTTGAACTTGACAATATTTTCTCTTGTTATTTCATAGGGAGCTTCAAAGAAGACAGAGAAAGCCAGAGTCTCAGGTCAGCTGTGAAAATGCATGTGCCCTGTGTTTATCAGTATCCTTATGTTCATTGGGTAAAAAGAAAAACTAAATAAAGTAAAAATTAATTTGGCTGACTCCCCAAGGTTTCTATAGATATCGTGATATATCGATATCGTGAATTATTTTGGCCACAATAACCGTGATATGAAAAATCTAATATCATGACAGCCCTATACTGAACTGACCGGACACTTCAGTGATTAAGAAACACTCCTGATGTGTGATTCAGGTGCAAATTAAAGAAAAAGCATAACTATTCTTAAATCATAAACAAAGTGCAAAACATTGACAATTTTATTTCTTGATTATTTTATATTTTATAATAGTGAATTTAAAATTTCAAAATATGAAGCAAAAAGTAAAAGTGAATGACTAATAAGCCAACAAGTGCTCCTCTGCTGCCATCTACTGGTTATAGTGGTTATTTGATGTATTTTTTTATTTTAAATAATTGTTTGTTTTCCACAAAATGTATTTCGTTATTCCATTAAAAATAACATTTAAATTGGATAATTTTTAGAGCTTTAAAGTGATGTAAATAGCTGTGTTGTCAATGAGGTAATAACATTTGGCTATTTCTGCCACAACTCCATGTTATCCTGTAGTTAGCATCACATACTGTATCAGTGCCGTTTGATCTGTTTATAGACAGTTTCATTGTGCGCTCGCGCCTGGCCCGACGTTAACTTCCGGTCTGGTTAGTAGCACCGGCGACAAACGCAGTTAACGTTTAAGTGAGAGTAATGAAGTTGGGCTCAGGTTGCTGTGCTGTGGGATGTGTTTCCCACACATTTATTTATTTGTGGCGACCCGCCACGATATCAAAACTGACCGATTTTCCAAAAGGCTTTGTTGAATCATCATGAGCACATAATGCACGTTTAAAAATCAAAACGAGGCGCGGGTGTTTTTATATCACTGTATTTCTGAAGGAACACTGTCTTTAGAAAATGATCGATGTCATTTTCATTTCATCTTGCATGTTATATGCCTGATTAAGCAGTGTTTGTAAGCTTAGCGCTGCTTTGTCTACAGCCGTTACCGGGAAAACCTCTAGATCTCCCGCTTTAAAGCGCCTCCTGCTGGCAGAGAATAAATTTGCATTTTTAATAAGTCCGTCAAAGTAGTTATCGCTGCATCTCAGTCCGTCTAAATTACGCAGCAAGCATATTTAGCTTGTTATCAAAAAATAATCTACTCTAGAGGGACTTAACTGTTGTTATTGATTCTATTTGGATGTCTACCGGAAATTAAGTTAGGGCCACAAAAGCGTGCATGCGCAGTAACGTTTGTTTATGTTGTTGCTGTTGAAACCAACTATAACAGAGAACTCTGTGCAGAATCTGAACGCTTCTCTCTGGATCTCGCAGCAGTAACAGTGTCATGAGATCAGCATTGGTTCTGTTCTGATCTCTGATATGTTTGTGCTGCGCTCAATTATCGGTCCGAGCTGATAAGCAGCTCAAACTAGTAGCACTGTTTTGTTACACTTTTGTTACGTTTGCTGTTTGAAGTTTCTCATATGCAATGGAAATGACAGCGCTATATTATTGCAGAGCTATGAAGATTTCTCCTGTTACAGCAAATCTAAATCAGCTTGAAGCGTTATAACCATCAGCATTATTAATAAAGAGAGAAGAATAAACACCAACCTGTTTGTTGTTCAGTATCTTCAGTGTGTTTGATTCTGCAGGGTTCTGGATCTCTCATCTTCTCTCTGTCCTCTTTAATAAACTCAGTCTTTGCAGATTTCAGCTCTTCCTGATGCTCGTCTTCACTTGTGAACTGATGGAAATATTCCAGCATTTATTGGTGAATTACTGTGGGCGGAGCTTCACTGATGACGATGTGTTTTCTGGGGGAGGAGCTTAATTGAAGGTGAACTGCAGCATGTGAGGAGCTGATCTACCAAAATAAATAAAAAAATATCACTTACTGCAGATTGTTTTCACAGCCTATATATATATATATATATATATATATATATATAATGGTAAGAAATAGCCTACAGATTTGTAACAAATACCCTCAGTATTGACACCAGATCTCCTGTAAATTGCCACTTAAAGCTCCTTTCATTGAAAACATCAGCATAATAAATGAGGTGAAAACAGGAACTATTGACATGAAATAAAGAGTGTTTTCAGCAGCTGTTAATATTGATGAGCCTCAGACCATCAACACTCATTCAACAAGACATTCACTATCACCAGCAGATCATCTCACTTTATTCTGAGTGTTTGCTGATAGAAACACATTATTTTAGTCAGGATAAATGATAAAAGCCTATAAGTGTTCGAATGAAAGACAGTACTGTTATTATCACAATGTGGCATGGATAAAACATCAATAATAGGCTACAAAAACACTAATAACACTCAGGTAGCCTATATACCTATCCAACAACACCATAGCCCAAACACGTCCATATGAATCTTAATATAGTTAGATTTTTTCATAACTACATTAATTGCAGTAAAGTACTTAGATCATTAACATATTTACAGTTTTTCATGTACAGAAACTGACAACGATCATAAAACTTAAAAAAAATAAAGAGCACCAGCAACATTTAACGTTTTCTTGTGTCAGAATTCATCAATATTTATCTATATTCACATTTATGAATAGATTTAAAATTTCCCACGTTCATAGGCTACTCATTACAGGGACAAAGTGTTTAGAAGTTATATATATTTCAATTTTAACAAGTAGGCTAAGAATAATCTTCCCGAGATTTGGTGCTACGCCCCTGTTTGTGCAAATAATGTAGCTGCAATAAAGAAAGGTAAACTAAAAATAGGATTAAAAAATAATAAATGTAAAATCTCAGGTGAATGAAAATCTGCGGAGCGTCCAGCGTTTGGCGCCAGATCTTTATTCAAACACAAACCCCGCCAAAAATAACCACCAACAACAACAACAGAGTCTTCTGAGGAGAGTTCAGCAGTTCACATTTACACTACTATCAAACACACTTATACAGTTTGTTTAAGCGACGGCTTAACGTACCTAAACAATGATCAGGGAAACCCTTTTATTTGTCAAACCTTACTTGTAATAAACTCTAACTACTGTCAAAAGAACGATCCTTATTCCACAGATAAAATGAATAATATCAAGTTAAGCGTTTTCTCCCCCATAGAAGTCCGTTATATAGAAGTCCGTTATATAGTAGTTTGTTTTAGGAAACAGCTTAATGTGGTTTAACGTACCTTGATCGGTTTCAGTAAAGCTGGCAAGATATTCACAGATTCGACTTTTCCGGATCAATAACTCACGAGCAGAACATGTTTACTACACAAATGACGCCTCTTTTCTTTCGTAGTGATGTTGAAAACGAGATACAAGCGTGTTTTCCCCAAAACAAGCTTTCCTCCTCTCTGTACAAAACACACTGATCTCAATGCGCTGGCGTCTGAGAGACAAGTCTGAAGGGACCGTCTGCAAAGTGCGAAACTTCTTCTTCTTCTTGGTTTTTAACGGCGGCTGGCAACCAACGTAAATAGGTGCATTACCGCCACCTTCTGCTCCGGAGTGTGGAACAGAGTTTTATATTCTATTAATCAATCCCGTCTCTCTAATAAAATCATAGAAGGCTTTATTATTTACTTCACTTGACCATTTTATTAAAACCTTAAAATTTAGATCCTGAATTCCATTTTTCATTAATTCTTCTATCATTTTTCCTCTTTCTTTTTCATACTTCCTACATTCAATAAATACATGAGGTATTGTTTCTTCAACATTACAGTATTCACATAATCCATTTGGATGTTTCCTTATTATTTTAAGTGTGCTATTTAAATTTGAGTGCCCTAATAATATTCTGTTAAAGATGACCTCTTTCCTTGACTTTCCTCTACACTTTATATTTTGATTTACTTTATTTATTAAACTATAAAGGAATCTACCCTTTCCCCCATTGTTCCACTTAACTTGCCATTCTTTATTCCAGATTAAAACCTTAATCTCTGATTTGCTTAATGCAATTTGTATCTCTATTGTTTCTCTCTGTAATGCTTGCTTTGCTAATTTATCCACTTCTTCACTTCCCTTTATTCCTATATGTGCTGGGACCCATATAAAACTGACTGATGTATCATTTAGAACTATTCTTGAATGTATTTGTAGGATACTAAAGAGAATATATTGGTGACTTGATTTAAAAGATCTCAAACTCTTTAAGACTGCAACTGAGTCAGAACAAATTAAAACATTCTCAGGTTTGTGTTCATCTACCCACTGCAATGCCAAGAGCATTCCTCTAACAGATGCAAATCTACTTGAGGCGTTACATACACCCATGGTTTATATTCCTGAATAACAACTGTTGGGCTCATCTTGATGTTATTTACTTGTATTTCTTCTGCATATATTTTACTACTCCACCCAAAGCTTGTTCTACACCTTTCATTCTGTTCCCAACAATTCTGTAACACCATTTTTGTAGGATGATCGAAACTTCTTCTTCTTCTTCTTCTTTTTAATTTTATTGGCAGATGGCAAACCAACTTAAAGGTGCATTTACCGCCACCTACTGGACTGGAGTATGGGCAGTAGCTTGATAGAAAAGGAGAGGAAAGAGGAAAAAACAAAACAAACAAAAAAAACTATACTATCTATATATTTATATTAAATCATTTCACTTATCTCAGTACTTTTTAAATAATTCATTAGGAGATTATGCGTTTTGGACATTGTTTTTCCTAACAGATTTCCCACTGTCATATTTTGTTCTCCAACTTGTGTTTCTAACTCCCTTCACTCTTCTTCATATCTCCATTGTTCCCCTTCCCTTACGAAATCCAGATTAATGTGGTGATATAAGACCATTTTTCTCAATATAATAATCTAATCTATTTGTTACCATCCTCTCCATGGTTTTCCCTAATTGTGATGTTAACGCTATGGGTCTATAGCTAGATGGATCTGGCGGGTCTTCGCCAGGTTTAAGTATTGGGATTATAACTGCTTGTTTCCATATTAATGGGAGTTTACCTGCATTCCATATAATATTAAACAGTCTTAATATTATTTCAAGTGTGACATCATTCATATGGCCTAACATGCAATAGCATATACCATCTTTCCCTGGTGTGTTTGATATAGCTCTTTCCAACTCAAATAGAGTAAATGGCTGATCCAGATCTCCTCCTGATGTAATGCTTCTCTCTACTATCCCTGGATTTTGAGCAAGTGTCTGGTCTCTATATTGCTTAGCTGTTGAGGATAGATTTGCAGAACTGTGGATCTTCACAAAAGTTTTAACAAAAAGTTCTGCATTACTAATTGCATCTTTATTGTTACTACAAACCCGATTCCAAAAAAGTTGGGACACTGTACAAATTGTGAATAAAAAGGAATGCAATAATTTACAAATCTCATAAACTTATATTTTATTCACAATAGAATATAGATAACATATCAAATGTTGAAAGTGAGACATTTTGAAACGTCATGCCAAATATTGGCTCATTTTGGATTTCATGAGAGCTACACATTCCAAAAAAGTTGGGACAGGTAGCAATAAGAGGCCGGAAAAGTTAAATGTACATATAAGGAACAGCTGGAGGACCAATTTGCAACTTATTAGGTCAATTGGCAACATGATTGGGTATAAAAAGAGCCTCTCAGAGTGGCAGTGTCTCTCAGAAGTCAAGATGGGAAGAGGATCACCAATTCCCCCAATGCTGCGGCGAAAATTAGTGGAGCAGTATCAGAAAGGAGTTTCTCAGAGAAAAATTGCAAAGAGTTTGAAGTTATCATCATCTACAGTGCATAATATCATCCAAAGATTCAGAGAATCTGGAACAATCTCTGTGCGTAAGGGTCAAGGCCAGAAAACCATACTGGATGCCCGTGATCTTCGGGCCCTTAGACGGCACTGCATCACATACAGGAATGCTACTGTAATGGAAATCACAACATGGGCTCAGGAATACTTCCAGAAAACATTGTCGGTGAACACAATCCACCGTGCCATTCGTCGTTGCCAGCTAAAGCTCTATAGGTCAAAAAAGAAGCCATATCTAAACATGATCCAGAAGCGCAGGCGTTTTCTCTGGGCCAAGGCTCATTTAAAATGGACTGTGGCAAAGTGGAAAACTGTTCTGTGGTCAGACAAATCAAAATTTGAAGTTCTATTTGGAAAACTGGGACGCCATGTCATCCGGACTAAAGAGGACAAGGACAACCCAAGTTGTTATCAGCGCTCAGTTCAGAAGCCTGCATCTCTGATGGTATGGGGTTGCATGAGTGCGTGTGGCATGGGCAGCTTACACATCTGGAAAGGCACCATCAATGCTGAAAGGTATATCCAAGTTCTAGAACAACATATGCTCCCATCCAGATGTGGTCTCTTTCAGGGAAGACCTTGCATTTTCCAACATGACAATGCCAGACCACATACTGCATCAATTACAACATCATGGCTGCGTAGAAGAAGGATCCGGGTACTGAAATGGCCAGCCTGCAGTCCAGATCTTTCACCCATAGAAAACATTTGGCGCATCATAAAGAGGAAGATGTGACAAAGAAGACCTAAGACAGTTGAGCAACTAGAAGCCTGTATTAGACAAGAATGGGACAACATTCCTATTCCTAAACTTGAGCAACTTGTCTCCTCAGTCCCCAGACGTTTGCAGACTGTTATAAAAAGAAGAGGGGATGCCACACAGTGGTAAACATGGCCTTGTCCCAACTTTTTTGAGATGTGTTGATGCCATGAAATTTAAAATCAACTTATTTTTCCCTTAAAATGATCAATTTTCTCAGTTTAAACATTTGATATGTCATCTATGTTGTATTCTGAATAAAATATTGAAATTTGAAACTTCCACATCATTGCATTCTGTTTTTATTCACAATTTGTACAGTGTCCCAACTTTTTTGGAATCGGGTTTGTACATAACACTGGTATTTCCAAATGTTTCCTTATTCCACTCATTTTCCTAATTGTTCTCCATATATCTGACCGCTGAGTTTCTCTTCCAATTGTATTACAGAATTGTCTCCAATATACGCGTTTGGCTGACCTAATTGTTTACTGCTTGCGCCCTTTTACAGTTAATCAAAGTTTCCAGTGTATGGTGGGCTTTAAGCCGTTTAAACATTTTATTCCTCTTTTTAATTACCACACTACATCTCTCATCCCACCACAGTACACACTTTTTCCGTTTACTTCCTGCATTTTTAGGAATAGTTTTTTCCGCTGCTTCTGTGATAGCTGTAACCACATTTTCATTCATTTCTTCCACTTCTGTTATATTTTTATCTATGACTGCCAATCAGCTTTATCCAACTTCCACCTTGGTGTTCTTACTTCATTATCCTGACATATCTCTACTCCAATCGTGGTTATTATTGGATAATGATCACAACCTACTGTTGACTGGTTTAAAACCTCCATTGTGCTGATTCCTGCAATTTCATTTGACATTATTGTCAAGTCAATAACACTTTCTGTATTATGTGTGCTACTATACCTTGTGTCCCTTCCATCATTAATACATACCAGATACATACCAGATTTTTATCATCTATAAATTCTTCTATTATTGATCCATTTGCATCTGTAATCCTACTCCCCCATAGTGTACTGTGTGCATTAAAATCCCAGTGGCCTAATGGATAGAGAGTTGGACTTGTAACCCGAAGGTTGTGGGTTCGAATCTCAGGTCCGGCAGGGATTGTAGGTGGGGGGAGTGAATAACCAGCACTCTCTCCACCTTCAATACCACGACTGAGGTGAGACCCTTGAGCAAGGCACCGAACCCCCAACTGCTCCAGGTGTATGTTCACTACTGTGTGTGTACACTTGGATGGGTTAAATGCAGAGCACAAATTCCGAGTATGGGTCACACATACTTGGCCACACACCACTTCCCTTTATTGATTAGATTATAGCTTGTCCCATTTCTTATAAAAGTTGCCACCCCTCCACCTTTTCCTATTTCCCTATCATCGGATTGCAGTATATCCAGATATCACGAAGTCTAACTGTGGTTTCAACATATTTCCTGGACACATATTACATGAGGTTTATCTGATAAATCAGAAACAAACTTTTTGAATTCTTGTCCATTAGCGATAAGACTCCTCAAAGTGCGAAACGCCAGAAAGTGTTACTAATAAAATACTCAATAACTTCACAGTAACACACTGTAGTGTCACACATCACTGCTCTCCTGCTGGTTATACCACAACACTTATTTAGAAAACTATTGCTTTTACACATTTTTAAGATTGTTTTAAAGAAAAATAGTTAATAATATCACTGTAACACACTGTACTTTCATCAAGTGACGTCGAGAGTGACCGACTGAGAGGGAATGGGCTTCCAAATAAATGGGTCCTTTTGATTCATAAAAACAAATAGTCTTTTGAATCTGTTGATCAGAAAGGTTCGTTCAGTGACTTTGTCACCCAAACAATTCTAACAACCCCTTTGTAATAAAATCTTAATAGTGTTTAGTGGTGTAGTCCTAAAGAAAAAGTGGTTTACTATAACCCAGTCACCCCCCCAAACCCCACACACACACAAAAAAAAGTTTAATTTATATATTAATTTATTAATATTTATTTAGTGCACTGTTAAATTGGTTGACAGATAGTAGTCTACTGCATGACTTCCAGGTTGTTCCAGGTCACAGTTCTATGTATTATATCAACAAGTTGCTTTGGAATTATATTCATTGTGAAAGTGTTTTACAGATAAAATTTGAATTTAATGTTTTATTTTATGCAAAAAAAACTAAAAAAAAAACTTAATATGAAATAAATATTTCCAAATATTATTTTCTTACATTTGCTTTGGCTTTAGCACAGTAGAAATTTAAAAGTCAATAATTTAATTAAAAATAATTTATATTTATACTTATAATATGATGCCTAACATTTTTCTCACACAGCATAAGTGGGTTTTTATACATGTAAAAAATATAGCTAATTTTATAATTTAGGAAGGGAATTATCTCCTGCAAGAGGATTTTCCAGTATGTAGCGTGAAAAACAAAGGTTTTATACAAATAGGCCTATTCTGAATAGATAACAAATTACATAGACTACATAAAGCCTGCAAAAATGTGCCCTAAAAACCTGTCAATCGTCTTAGCTGATCACAATCTCACAAACTTCTGTTATAATCACTGAATCTCTCTATACTGCACAATTAATCTTTTATTTACATCGTTATAATAAGATGCTTGCAGAACTGAGCACTGCACAAAAACTCCGGTGTTTTGAGCTTTGAATGGCTTCTAACTTTAATGCCTCTGATTGAAACTTGTCAAATCTGCTAAATCAACAACACGTATGTGACCGTATACCTACTAATCTACTGAAAGATATGTTTCTGGATGTTGTAAATCCTTTTTAACAGGGATGCACCGATACCACTTTTCCTAGAACGAGTCCGATACCAATACTTTTACCAGTTCTTGCTGATAACCATATCTATATTTTCATAGCATTTGTCATTTTTCAAAACACTGGGTACAGAAACCAAAAAAAAAAAAAAAAAGGAAGCAAATAGATATTTCCTTCAGTTATTTTCACACTTTATTATGCCTGCTAAATTGCACCGCCTCTGATTGGTCATTGCGTTCAATAAATCAACAAATATGTCTGTGATTGGCTACATTGCTCAACGCTGTAAAGATGTTAATGGAAACCTGTTACGCTCTCCGGATCGCAAACACAAATGCACACTAGACAGTTTGCCAAATCTGTTTATTACAGCTTCAGCTGCGGTTCTCTTGCTTTCTTTAGTTTTTGCTTTCACTGTCATCCCTTTAAAACCAGGCCTGAACTAAGGGAGTATATTTGGGGACCCTTGGCATTAATAGTTGGACTCTCTCTTACACACAAAGACTTTATCAATAAAATAGTTTAGAGGAAAGCTGGTCATACGCGAGTAATTCACATTCATACACGCTCTCTTACGGACACGACCCCTGACCCCTGAAGTGTGTTGTGATTTTCTGCTTCTGGACTGTAAATGTACACTGATGCTGAAACTCTCTCTGGTCTGCGTGTGTCATTGATATCATGGTTATATCGGCTGATATCCGTCAGTTCAACAGACTGATCAGTGGATTATGAATATACATGCTTATATGTTATCTTCAGCTATAATTAACAAGCTTCACCTACAGACGTCCCTCCGATTTACATAATTTATGATTCTTTAGATTAATAATATTTTAATCTCTCAATAACAGTCTTCAGCACTCTAGATGTAACCGACAGCAATCATGTCGTCATAATATTTTTGTGTAATATCTAATGTATATCATACAAACACAACTGTTCAAAACTTGCAGTCTGAGATTTTTTAATGTTTCTGAAAGAGTCTCGTTCTGCTCACCAAGGCTGCATTTATTTGATCAAAAATACAGTAAAAACAGTGCAATATTATTATAATTTAAAACAGCTGTTTTTTATGTGAATATCTGTTAAGCTGTAATTTATTTCTGTGATGCAGCGCTGTATTTTCAGCATCATTACTGCAGTCTTCAGTGTCACATGATCTTCAGAAATCATTATAATATACTGATTTGCTGCTCAAGAAACATTTCTGATTATTATCAATGTTGAAAACATGTGCTGCACAATATTTTTGTGTCAGGATTCACAGAGGAATAGAAAGTTCCAAGGAACAGCATTTATTTGAAACAGAATCTTTTATAACATTATAAATGTCTTTACTGACACTTTTGATCAGTTTAATGCATCCTTGCTGAATAGAAGAGTTGATTTTAAGTGTTAAAGTAAAAGAATCACAGTGACCTCGAGCTTTTGGATGTTAGGGTTTATATTCTTTATTATAGATCAGTCATCAACACTCAGAATCAAGAGTTCAGCTCTTAATGAATCTTCATAAATACACAGTAATACACAGACGAACAGAATTGATTCATGTGAAGGAGTGAAAACACAGGGACTCCTCCAGCGCTTGAGTTTACAGAGTTTACCAGCGTCTGTGGAAACACACACCAGCGTGAGAATCACATACACACACACACACACACACACACACACACACACACACACACACACACACACACACACACACTCTCTCACACACACACACACACACTCACACTCACACACACACACACACACACACACTCACTCACTCACTCACTCACTCACTCACTCACTCACTCACACACACACACACACACACACACACACACACACACACACACACTCACACAGCTCACACACACACACACACACACACACACACACTCACACAGGTCACACACACACACACACACACACACACACACACTCACACACACTCACACACACAGGTCACACACTCAGGTTACACCGCTGACCTGTGCTCAGTCGTCATCATCGTCATCCTCAGGCACGAATATATCATGCTCCTCCAGCAGAGCTGCGAAGTTCTTACTGATCAGAGTCCCGACGTACAGGAACGGAGCCACGACCATCATGATCCTCACCAGACCGAACGCCGTCTGAGAACAACAACAACAGATCTGGAGACATCTCTCATCCTCTATGCTCTGCAGTGAATGGGTGCCGTCAGAACGAGAGTCCAAACAGCTGATAAAAACATCACAATAATCCACAAGTAATCCACACCACTCCAGTCCATCAGTTAACATCTGGAGAAGACAAAAGCTGAGACAAATCCAGCATTTATTGACTAAAATACGAGTCCATAATCCATAATAACTCTTCCTCAGTGAAAAAGTGTTCTGGTCTGAATCAGGAGAGAAATCTGCATCAGATCAAGCAGCGTTTACAAGCCAAAACAGCCCTAAACTAATATGTGGCTGGATTTTGATGTGAAACAATCAACATGCGATGCACTTTTTCACTGGAGGAAGCGTTATTATGGATTATTGGACTCTCATTCTGACGGCACCCATTCACTTCTCCAGATCTGATGGAGAAAAAACTCAGCTACATTTTCAGCAAACGTTAATTTCTGGGTGATCTATTGCTTTAATATTCAGCTCCTTGATACAATGTTGTATTTATTTGTTTTAATTCATATCGATGTGCTTCATTGTGTGTTTATGCTTTAGAACGTGATTAATTTTTCACGTATCCAGTCAATGATATAATGTCTTTGCTCTGATTGTATTAAATAACCCGTGTCTCAGATCGAAGCGTTTTGAGGGGTTTGCATCTTATGGTCGAATGTGTACCGTTTAACTATTTACAAATTTATACCAAATTCAATAAAGTTTGATATTATGTGGAATAATACCACATTATATTGGTTGCTCCCTTTGCGATTTTGCATATCTAATAAACACCCAGAAATATTGGTACCATGTGACCATTCAAAGAAGACTTATCCTTGTACGTCCAATAAAAAACTGGTTATAGTTATGATCTGACCTCAAAAGATGTTTTAATATATTTTGAATCAATGTATCTGTTGACTTTATGTTGAATCTTATGATTTTATTTGGCAAATTTCATATTCATAAAAGTAGGAATAATTCTAAACCTTGTTTAAAGGTATTTATGGTTGATTTTCATTCATATATGGATTCTCTTCAATGTATTAATAGTAAAAAAAATTAAAGATACAACTGTATTTGCTAAAGAGTTAAACTTAATTGGAAAGTGAACTGGCTGTCATATAATATATGCTGTTTTTAGTTTTTGGAGTATTGACATTTTGGCTGTATTTTCTCCATATTGTTGTTAAATTGTTTTGCATATTATATCTGAAAAGTAAATTATAAACCAAAATTATTTTTAGTTATTTTTTATTTTATTTGGATGTCTTATGTTTCTGTCTTGTTGTAGTTTCTAATAAAAATAAATAAATAAATAAACATAATTAATGAGCAGTGCTATGAACCACAGCATCTCATGTTGTATGTGATATTTCTGTTGGAAATGTATAACTAGAAAACAGCAATTAAACGCGGTTTTGTTTCGTAATCCACATTAACGAGCTTTTCTCCCTCCTGCTGATGAAGGACAAACACAGACAGCCAATCAGAATCCGTCCAGCATTTAAAGAGACAGAGACCAACAGCTGCGCTTATAATAAACAGAACGCGGTTATAGTTATTATTAGTAATGGTTTTCTTCAGATACACACGATATGAAGGATGATAAACACAGATATTACTCTATTACTGTCACACACACACGTGTCGTTTCATATGTATATTCCTGTCAGAGTGCTGCTGTTACTGTACGAGCCGATCTCTGTGATTTATTGATTTATGGATTGATAGGTTTACTCACGCACCTTCTTGGGTTTGGGTAGAATGGCACCGGTGGCGGTGCTCACTGCGGTCCGGTGCTGAAGAGACCCGAGCCGAACCGAGAGAGACACGAACCGACGAACAACCGACACCGACACCATCATCACCGAGCTCTCGCGCTGTCTCTGTGTGTGTGTGTGTGTGTGTGTGTGTGTGTGTGTTTGTTTTTATTACATGGTGGGGTCCTCAACAGGTTAGCACACTCACATAGTGGGGACCAAAAACATAGTGGGGACCAAATCCCCGGTCCCCACAATGTTTTGCTTGAAATAGGCTCAGGAGGCGTTGCTGATATGCCTAGTGCAGTTTTTTTCTTTATCCCCTCCATGAACAAAAACCGGATTTCTGTGTGTGAGTGTGTGTGGCAGCGCTGCTCTACAGCGCCCCTGTAGCCTGGCCGCGGAACTGCAGCTTTACACACACATATGACGTAATATATGAAGATACACACATTATCAACTGCTCATGCGCAAATCGCTAAATCAAATGACAAAAAACAACTTTAAGAATGTACTATCCCGTTAACAGACACTGTTTACAGATAATTATCCTACTTGTAAATATTATATTAGATCATTCAATAAATATACATCACAAATTCGAATTATTTTTAAGAATATTAAGGTGATGGAGATTTATAATGAGATTAATTAACGTTAATGTTGTTATCAGAATCATAATTTTTGAATGTGGCGAATATACTATTGAATTTAAATTACACGTCATTATATAATTTAAAGTGTTTACTTGTGCGTGTTATTACTGCGTACGGTAAAGTGTCCTAATTCAATTTTGTTAAACTGCTGCGTGGCGGGAAATTGTGAGACCGCGTGACCTCTCTGAATCACTGGAACCGGAGGAGCGACGAGAGACGACCTGTAAAAATGAGACGGAGAAGAATAAAACCATTAAAAGAAGCGGAAGATCATGTTGTCCGTTGCAGTGACAAGACCGACGCACTGGAGGCCAAACACATAAACGATTGTAAAGGTAGGTTGGTAGAAAACGTATAGATGTTGTTGTGACTGGATTGCTGAAAGCTAAATATCGTGATTAACCGCTAACGTTAGGGCACTATAACCTTATACTATAACCTTCTATTATTAACACCAGGGAATAAGATAGGAAATTGTGGTCACGAATAAACAAGGCATCGAATGATTTCTTAGTTTGTGTTACCACGATGGAGCATAGGGCCTAACAGTGTTGTATAGTAAAGGCCTAACCTAGGTATTGCCAGCAGGGCTCGTGTTTTAACTGGTATTTGTGTTAAATTCACAATTATCACAGATTTTTAAATATGACATTAAGTGATTTAAAAACCTTACAGTATAAAACATACTGTAGTAAGTAACCATGATTATTTTCGTAAGTAAGGGATCTGGGTCCATTGGAATATGAGGGATATTGTGTTTACTAGATATCAGATTAGTTGTCATTATATTTGCTCATTCATAAATGCTTATTTTTTAGCAGTTTTAAATTGCTCTTTGTGATAGTATCAATAAATGTATTTTAAAATTCAGTAGTCATGAAAGAGTTAACATGAAGATATATTGTCAAAGGGTGTAGAATACACTGGTTAAACTATTACAAAGCATAAAAGTTATATATAGTTGGCTAACTATAAATGTATTAGTTACATGTCTACAAGGGATTGTATTAACAATTGTATTTACCCTCCACCCCCTTTCAGGTCGTGGAGTGTTTGCCTTAGTTCCTTTTATTAAAGGAGATTTTGTAGTCGAATATAGGGGAGAAATTATCACCTTAATTGAAGCCGAACTACGAAGAGAAGCCAATCAAGACACTTTTTTTATGTTCGACTTCATCTGGCAGAACAAGAAGTGGTGGTACAATTTTTTTTAATCAATACATTTTAAAATAAATAAAAAGCAATTTTCTTTTTGTTTAAGTCCAGATTTGTGTTGTTATGGTTTAAGCTAAATTTTCATTTTTGTTTCCTGAAGCATTGATGCAACTCAAGAGGATGGCACCCTTGGCCGCCTTATAAATGATGATCACATAAATCCAAATTGTACAATGAAAAGGATTGTCGTTGAGGGAAAACCCCATTTGTGCCTATTCGCTGCGAGAAATATCATTCCTGGAGAGGAACTCGCATATGACTATGGAGGAAGTGACTGGCCTTGGAGAAAGGTTTGGCAAAATTTGACTACTTTTATAATTTGTACAGTAGAGGGAATGGAAAGTTTTTAATTAAAGACTCAATATGTGCATTTTTAGATTAAAATATTCCAAAATATTTAGAGAAATTTGTGTTTCACACACGTACTTGGTGATTTTAATCCTGTCCGAATCTGCCATATCTGTGTTTTTCTCACACAACCTTTTTAATAATTCCAGAGCAAATTACCTACTGTTTTTCAGCAAACTCAGTGATCCTCTGAGAAAACTAATCCCGTCCGAATGCTATGTCTGTGATTGCAGGCATATATATATATATATATATATATATATATATATATATATATATATATATATATATATATATATATATATATTTTATTTTTAATTTTTTCTTCCCCACAATGTGTTTTGGCCAACGTGAATTACCATAGATGCTCTTACCTCGTGCACATTTGCTATATTTGCCTCCCTGCAAAGAAGAAATAATAAAAAAATAAAATCAAGAGCCAGATCACGTTCAGATCACTGTTAAGACTGGCTATTGTAATATCAGCGTCAGGTAAAATTATTCGCATTAATTTCTGCACTCACTTACATAATGTTTTAATTACATATGGACCTTTATGAAAATTAAACATGGGTTTACTACAAATAAATAACTAAAGTAAAAGTAAAGTAACCACACATTAACATGGTTTTGCTATACTAGCCATTCAGCTTCACCATGGTATTTGTGTGATTATGGTAATCAATCCGAATGCACGCATACAGAGCACGTGATCTCTGAAACACCCAGATGTACAAAACAGACCCTCCCACCTCTGTAATAAACACGAAGATGTTAGTCCCATACGAATTGGTACATGAAAATCGCAGACGTCAGGTGATAAGAATCGAAACTCAAACGTAGTTTAGAAAACTAGTTCCGTCCGAATAGGGCTTTACACACTGTTTCTAGTGTAATGTACGTAGTGGGGACCTGTAGATTTAGGAAAGCCATATAAACCCTTTGGTACTAAACACACACACTTCACAGGTTGAGCATAGTGGGGACCTTGTCTAATAAGTGATGACTTGTAACTATTTGCTTTTTTATTTAAAAACTTTATTATAGCCTCCATGCAAGGATGATGACAACATGACGGCCATAGAGAACTGCTCTGGGGATTCTGTAACTACTGCAGGCACTTCACAATTCACAGTTCAGGTATGTGTATTTATTATCAGTCTGTCTGTCTGTCTTTCTTTCAGTCTGTGTTTCTATCAGTCTGTCTGTCTGTCTTTCAGTCTGTCTCTTGTCTGTCTGTTTCTATCAGTCTGTCTGTTTCTATCAGTCTGTCTGTCTTTGTCTGTCTGTCTTTCTTTCAGTCTGTGTTTCTATCAGTCTGTCTGTCTGTCTTTCAGTCTGTCTCTCTCTGTCTTTCTGTCTATCAGTCGGTTTGTTTCTATCAGTCGGTTTGTTTCTATCAGTCTGTCTGTCTCTCTGTCTATCTATTAGGGCTGGGCAAAAAAAAAAAAAAAGATTTTTCGATTAATCGTTTTTTTTAATGACGTCGATTCAATATCGATTCTCAAAAGCCGCAAATCGATCTTTTCCGGTATTTATTTCAGCGCACATTTAAAACAAGATCTGATTAATGTGATTCTTATCATTAGTCTTCTCCACTAGATGTCACCCTTATTTACCTTGCTCGATGTTACAACAGAAAGCCTGTCATTCATTCAGAGCTTATCATGGCGGAGATACGGTTGATGAGAACCAAGAACAAAGCCATACGCGTGATTCGTAATGCTCAGGTGAAATGCTACAGTAATACTATAAATCTGTGGAAGCATTTGATATCACGCATAAGACGCCATGATTTCCGCAATGAATGAATGAATGAATGGCGCGACACAGTTTTGTTTACAACACACATACTAAATGCGCGGACGACGCTCGCGGTGTTTTCATCTTCTGCCGTCTCACTATATGATGATATTAACACACTGCTGCTCTGAGAGTCATTTCATTAGCATTTTACAGTTTAATTTGAGAAAACAACCGTCATATCACATACACAGCAGCTGCAAGCTCCTCACAGCAACCTGTCAAAATAAGTTTAGTTTAACGTTAAGAGCAGTCTTAAGACTCAATGCTACTACTATTAATAAATCTTTATTTTTAAAGGAATAATCCCATTTTTTTATTTTAACAGTAAACCTCTGTGCAGCACTTTGTTTGCCAAAAAATAAAAGGGTTTAATTTTCATTTGATTAGGATAAATTATATTAATGCTTTATGCCTTCATCTGATTACCAGAAAAATTAGGAACATTTTATAGGGCCCTATTATTGTTTAAGAAAGGACCCTATAGAAAAAAATAATAGGTTTAAAATACAGGCCTGTGGTTCTTAATTTATTTTTATTAATTTACCATTTGTAAACTGATGTTTACTGTTCATTTTTTAGAAATATCAATAGCTTTTGTCTTAACTATATTCACGGAATGTAATCAAAAAATCGAGAATAGAATCGAATCGAATCGAGACATCTGAATCGATACCCTGCCCTACTATCTATTAATTTATTATATTTGGTCTTGTTTTTAGAAGTCTTACACACTGTTTCTAGTGTAATGTACGTAGTGGGGACCTGTAGTATTAGGAAAGCCATATAAACCCTTTGGTACTAAACACACACACTTCACAGGTTGAGCATAGTGGGGACCTTGTCTAATAAGTGATGACTTGTAACTATTTGCTTTTTTATTTAAAAACTTTATTATAGCCTCCATGCAAGGATGATGACAACATGACGGCCATAGAGAACTGCTCTGGGGATTCTGTAACTACTGCAGGCACTTCACAATTCACAGTTCAGGTATG
The DNA here is from genome assembly GCA_027422415.1 of Schizothorax lantsangensis. NCBI lineage: Eukaryota > Metazoa > Chordata > Actinopteri > Cypriniformes > Cyprinidae > Schizothorax > Schizothorax lantsangensis. The sequence goes on from CM049840.1 coordinate 37,856,545, forward strand.
TGTATTTATTATCTCTGTCTATCAGTCTGTCTTTCTTTCAGTCTGTGTTTCTATCTGTCTGTCTGTCTTTCAGTCTGTCTCTTGTCTGTCTCTCTATGTCTGTCTGTTTCTATCAGTCTGTCTGTCTGTCTGCTTTTCAGTCTGTCTCTTGTCTGTCTGTTTCTATCAGTCTGTCTGTCTGTCTGTCTGTCTGCCTTTCAGTCTGTCTCTCTCTGTCTTTCAGTCTGTCTCTTGTCTGTCTGTTTCTATCAGTCTGTCTCTTGTCTGTCTGTTTCTATCAGTCTGTCTTTCAGTCTGTCTCTCATCTGTCTGTTTCTATCAGTCTGTCTTTCAATCTGTCTCTTGTCTGTTTGTTTGTCTGTCTGTCTGTCTGTCTGTCTGTCCATCAGGCGCAATGCACGCATACAGAGCACGTGATCTCTGAAACACCCAGATGTACAAAACAGACCCTCCCACCTCTGTAATAAACACGAAGATGTTAGTCCCATACGAATTGGTACATGAAAATCGCAGACGTCAGGTGATAAGAATCGAAACTCAAACGTAGTTTAGAAAACTAGTCCCGTCCGAATAGGGCTTTACACACTGTTTCTAGTGTAATGTACGTAGTGGGGACCTGTAGTATTAGGAAAGCCATATAAACCCTTTGGTACTAAACACACACACTTCACAGGTTGAGCATAGTGGGGACCTTGTCTAATAAGTGATGACTTGTAACTATTTGCTTTTTTATTTAAAAACTTTATTATAGCCTCCATGTAAGGATGATGACAACATGACGGCCATAGAGAACTGCTCTGGGGATTCTGTAACTACTGCAGGCACTTCACAATTCACAGTTCAGGTATGTGTATTTATTATCAGTCTGTCTGTCTGTCTTTCTTTCAGTCTGTGTTTCTATCAGTCTGTCTGTCTGTCTTTCAGTCTGTCTCTTGTCTGTCTGTTTCTATCAGTCTGTCTGTTTCTATCAGTCTGTCTGTCTTTGTCTGTCTGTCTGTCTTTCAGTCTGTCTCTTGTCTGTCTGTTTCTATCAGTCTGTCTCTTGTCTGTCTGTTTCTATCAGTCTGTCTCTTGTCTGTCTGTTTCTATCAGTCTGTCTCTTGTCTGTCTGTCTTTCAGTCTGTCTCTTGTCTGTCTGTTTCTATCAGTCTGTCTCTTGTCTGTCTGTTTCTATCAGTCTGTCTGTCTGTCTTTCAGTCTGTCTCTTGTCTGTCTGTTTCTATCAGTCTGTCTTTCAGTCTGTCTCTTGTCTGTCTGTTTCTATCAGTCTGTCTTTCAGTCTGTCTCTTGTCTGTCTGTTTCTATCAGTCTGTCTCTTGTCTGTCTGTTTCTATCAGTCTGTCTGTCTGTCTTTCAGTCTGTCTCTTGTCTGTCTGTTTCTATCAGTCTGTCTTTCAGTCTGTTTCTATCAGTCTGTCTTTCAGTCTGTTTCTATCAGTCTGTCTTTCAGTCTGTTTCTATCAGTCTGTCTTTCAGTCTGTCTTATCTGTCTGTCTGTCAATCAGGCGCAATGCACGCATACAGAGCACGTGATCTCTGAAACACCCAGATGTACAAAACAGACCCTCCCACCTCTGTAATAAACACGAAGATGTTAGTCCCATACGAATTGGTACATGAAAATCGCAGACGTCAGGTGATAAGAATCGAAACTCAAACGTAGTTTAGAAAACTAGTTCCGTCCGAATAGGGCTTTACACACTGTTTCTAGTGTAATGTACGTAGTGGGGACCTGTAGTTTTAGGAAAGCCATATAAACCCTTTGGTACTAAACACACACACTTCACAGGTTGAGCATAGTGGGGACCTTGTCTAATAAGTGATGACTTGTAACTATTTGCTTTTTTTATTTAAAAACTTTATTATAGCCTCCATGCAAGGATGATGACAACATGACGGCCATAGAGAACTGCTCTGGGGATTCTGTAACTACTGCAGGCACTTCACAATTCACAGTTCAGGTATGTGTATTTATTATCTCTGTCTATCAGTCTGTCTTTCAGTCTGTGATTCTATCAGTCTGTCTGTCTGTCTTTCAGTCTGTCTCTTGTCTGTCTGTTTCTATCAGTCTGTCTGTTTCTATCAGTCTGTCTGTCTTTCAGTCTGTCTCTCTCTGTCTTTCTGTCTATCAGTCGGTTTGTTTCTATCAGTCTGTCTGTCTCTCTTTGTCTGTCTGTTTCTATCAGTCAGTCTGTTTCTTTCAGTCAGTCTGTCTGTCTTTCAGTCTGTCTCTCTTTGTCTGTCTGTTTCTATCAGTCTGTCTGTCTTTCAGTCTGTCTCTCTTTGTCTGTTTCTATCAGTCAGTCTGTTTCTATCAGTCTGTCTCTTGTCTGTCTGTTTCTATCAGTCTGTCTGTCTGTCTTTCAGTCTGTCTCTTGTCTGTCTGTTTCTATCAGTCTGTCTCTTGTTTGTCTGTTTCTATCAGTCAGTCTGTTTCTATCTGTCTGTCTTTCAGTCAGTCTGTCTGTCTGTCTTTCAGTCTGTCTCTCTTTGTCTGTCTGTTTCTATCAGTCTGTCTGTCTTTCAGTCTGTCTCTCTTTGTCTGTTTCTATCAGTCTGTCTGTCTTTCAGTCTGTCTCTTGTCTGTCTGTTTCTATCAGTCTGTCTGTCTGTCTTTCAGTCTGTCTCTTGTCTGTCTGTTTCTATCAGTCAGTCTGTCTCTTGTCTGTCTGTTTCTATCAGTCTGTCTGTCTGTCTGTGTCTGTCTGTCTGTCTGTCTTTCAGTCTGTCTCTTGTCTGTCCGTTTCTATCAGTCTGTCTCTTGTCTGTCTGTTTCTATCAGTCTGTCTGTCTTTCAGTCTGTCTCTTGTCTGTCTGTTTCTATCAGTCTGTCTGTCTCTTGTCTGTCTGTGTCTGTCTGTCTTTCAGTCTGTCTCTTGTCTGTCTGTTTCTATTAGTCTGTCTTTCAGTCTGTCTCTTGTTTGTTTGTTTGTGTGTCTATCAGTCTGTCTGTCTGTCTGTCTGTCTGTCAATCAGGCGCAATGCACGCATACAGAGCACGTGATCTCTGAAACACCCAGATGTACAAAACAGACCCTCCCACCTCTGTAATAAACACGAAGATGTTAGTCCCATACGAATTGGTACATGAAAATCGCAGACGTCAGGTGATAAGAATCGAAACTCAAACGTAGTTTAGAAAACTAGTTCCGTCCGAATAGGGCTTTACACACTGTTTCTAGTGTAATGTACGTAGTGGGGACCTGTAGTATTAGGAAAGCCATATAAACCCTTTGGTACTAAACACACACACTTCACAGGTTGAGCATAGTGGGGACCTTGTCTAATAAGTGATGACTTGTAACTATTTGCTTTTTTATTTAAAAACTTTATTATAGCCTCCATGTAAGGATGATGACAACATGACGGCCATAGAGAACTGCTCTGGGGATTCTGTAACTACTGCAGGCACTTCACAATTCACAGTTCAGGTATGTGTATTTATTATCAGTCTGTCTGTCTGTCTTTCTTTCAGTCTGTGTTTCTATCAGTCTGTCTGTCTGTCTTTCAGTCTGTCTGTCAATCAGGCGCAATGCACCATACAGAGCACGTGATCTCTGAAACACCCAGATGTACAAAACAGTAGGGGTGTAAGAAAATATCGATACACGTGAGTATCGTGATATTTTGTTTGGCGATACTGTATCGATTCTCAAAAACGGAATATCGATATTTAAAAAAAAAAATCATACAGGATTCATGGCAGTTGTTTCGTTTTTAGTTCATATCCCGACCGCTAGAGAGCAGTCTTCATCTCTGAACTTAAACAGTGACAGGAAATACTAGCATTAGAGCACACCACTAATGTTTGCGTTAATATAGTTCGCTGCCAGTAATGGAGGATGAAAGAATTGTTCCAGCTCTCGTTTTGGTGTACAAAGCTGAAGTGTGGCGTCATTTGGGCTTTTGTGGTAATGTCCGCCCCGGGACCGTAGCGCGAGCTCTACCTCGGTCCCGCCGCTTGCCACGCCCTGTGTGAAAAGCCTTCGCGCGGGGTGCAGCGGGCGGCAGGGAAAGCTGCAGCTTTCTCTCGTGTCGGGGGCACAGTTGCCAAGTCCGCGTATTATACCCGACTTTGGGCTTCTTTTTTTGTGAAGTTGCAGGAAAAAATCCCTGGTCGCGGGTTGTTTTTTTGGGCTTATTTTACAAAATATGGTTGCTTGTTAGGAAAATCTGACAAGCAACTTCGTTTCTTTATTTATGTTCGCCGTATTCTCCAATGCATTGATTGACACGCTGTCTGCTCGCAGTTAATAGCCAACCAGTGCAATAATATAAGAGCCGTAGAGTAATTTGCCATATGTTCCGCTCCTCAGTGGAGAAAAATCACATTCAAAAAGAAGACGCGTGACGCTGTAATGCAAGCGATGAAAGAAGTAGACGTAGAGGAGTGAGATGAGTTTCTTTCTTTTAGCCTAATTTTTACAATGTTTTGTAATGTATTAATTATCACGAGCTGTAATATAAAAAAACATGTGGTCATATCCTAATACTGAGTAAATACATTTGGTTCAAATAGCCTGGTATGGCAAGATGTCTTAAAATATATTTCTTTTTTTAACATTTAAACTTAGACCACATTATTAGATTACCTTTTGACTTCATGAATACACTTTAATGACAGCTTAATGCTTTTTTAAAAATCTTTTTTATAATATTTAATATTTTATATATTTTTCTATAATATTTATGTGGCATTTTGTTTTTTTTATGTCATTTATTGGATAGTTATGTATACATTATTTTATTTTAAATGGAAGAAAAACCTGTTTTTGACCTCAAAATAAAGCACTTTCCCTGTAACGAGCAGTTTTGTGGAGCTTGGAATTCTTTATAATTAATTAAAATCAAATATTGCCACATTGATGGCTCAAGAAGGTGTAATTCATTACACATTATTGTTTCATTTTAATATATATGTAACTAAGTTTTTGTGTAATATTTCTGTAAAGGCTAGGGACAGAAAAATTGACATTTCCATAGAATGATCCCAATATATTTTAGGCTATAAATATGTGGCTATGTTACAGCTCTCCTTTGAAGCTCTTGTGCTTTTCTCCTTTTCCATCTCTCCAATCCTATTCTGCTCACAGGTGAAGATGTTTTGTTCCCACTTTTGTTGCAGTTTGCTAATTTTTGTGAAATAGATAAGAGTGGTTTCACTGTAATATGTTGCAGGCTCATTTATTGGTAATAAATAATTGATGATAAATAATATTGATGATAATAAATCATCAAAAATATTGGGCTTGTTTTGGGCTTGTTTTTGAAGCTGCGGTTGCTTATTTGTCTGGCGAGAGTTGGCAACTGTGGTCAGGGGTATTTTGTGCATTTGGGCGGTGTTCGCGTCGCGGTCTTGCTGATTCCACGTGGAACAAATACAAACTGAAAAACCTGTGAAATCCAAGTTGAAAGGTTCTGAGAATGTTCAACATCTGTATTCATTTTATTGTTTACATTTGTTTTGTTTTCATTAGGAATCCAGCAAGCACTTTATTTTTCATTAATACTAAGCAGATGTCAGATTTTGTTCAGATAAAAATGTTATGACATTGTATATTACAATTGTAAACTTAAACTGTGAACCTTTAAAGCAGGGTCTAAAAATATATATGGTCTTTTTTTATAAAATAAATTTTATACATACATTTAAGTAAAGAATCCTGCAAGCACTTTAATTTTTCCCCCTTGACTCGTACTGCACAAAAAGTGGTTCAATAACGTTGAATGTTACAGGGACTGATTATTGCAAATGCAGATCCCAGTGTGTTCTGGTTAAACAATTTTTATGTATTTATTTATTTCTAAGGTTTGCATATGGTGGTGTGCTCTTAATGACAGCTTTCCTAAAAATATATCCTATTCCTAAAATAAGAAATATCCCAATATATCGCCTTGCTTACAGTATCGCAATATATTGTATCACAACCCCTGTATCGTGATACGTATCGTATCGCCAGATTCTTGCCAATACACAGCCCTACAAAACAGACCCTCCCACCTCTGTAATAAACATGAAGATGTTAGTCCCGTCCGAATTGGTACATGAAAATCGCAGACGTCAGGTGATAAGAATCGAAACTCAAACGTAGTTTAGAAAACTAGTTCCGTCCGAATAGGGCTTTACACACTGTTTCTAGTGTAATGTACGTAGTGGGGACCTGTAGTTTTAGGAAAGCCATATAAACCCTTTGGTACTAAACACACACACTTCACAGGTTGAGCATAGTGGGGACCTTGTCTAATAAGTGATGACTTGTAACTATTTGCATTTTTATTTAAAAACTTTATTATAGCCTCCATGCAAGGATGATGACAACATGACGGCCATAGAGAACTGCTCTGGGGATTCTGTAACTACTGCAGGCACTTCACAATTCACAGTTCAGGTATGTGTATTTATTATCTCTGTCTATCAGTCTGTCTTTCTTTCAGTCTGTGTTTCTATCAGTCTGTTTCTATCAGTCAGTCTGTCTGTTTGTCTTTCTGTTTCTATCAGTCTGTCTTTCTGTCTGTCTCTTGTCTGTCTGTTTCTATCAGTCTGTCTTTCTGTCAGTCTGTTTCTTTCAGTCTGTCTGTCTGTTTGTCTTTCTGTTTCTATCAGTCTGTCTTTCTGTCTGTTTCTATCAGTCTGTCTTTCTGTCTGTCTCTTGTCTGTCTGTTTCTATCAGTCTGTCTGTCATTCAGTCTGTCTCTTGTTTGTCTGTCTGTCTGTCTGTCTGTCTGTCTGTCAATCAGGCGCAATGCACGCATACAGAGCACGTGATCTCTGAAACACCCAGATGTACAAAACAGACCCTCCCACCTCTGTAATAAACACGAAGATGTTAGTCCTGTCCGAATTGGTTCATGAAAATCGCAGACGTCAGGTGATAAGAATCGAAACTCAAACGTAGTTTAGAAAACTAGTCCCGTCCGAATAAGGCTAGTGTTATGTACGTAGTGGGGACCTGTAGATCTAGGAAAGCCATACAAACCCTTTGGTACTAAACACACACACTTCACAGGTTTAGCTGAAGGAGGGGACTCTTTGTAAGGTTCAGCTATTGGTGTTTTAGGGCTTTGAAACGTTATGTGCTGGGGTCCCTTGTCTTTAAGTGTTTCCAGAATTCTCTTTTTTGGATGTTGAGAAGGAGAGGGTATTGGCTTTATTTTGCCCTGCGTTTTGTTTTTCTTTGGATTTTGGGTGTTCTTTTACAGAAATCTACTGCCATTTGTTTTTACCTGCCTCATACTTAAATGGCATTATTTTTTTGTAAAGCTGAATAATGTGAAGTAAAGTCAAATTTAAAATGACCAATAAAAGTTGAAAGAGGACCATCTTTTGGACCAACTTAAAATGCATTTTCTAAATGCATGTTACTATTGTGAATAATTCAACATTTCCATACATACACTGTTTATTTATTTTATTTCATTGGTCGTATTTTTAATCTTATAAATTAATTTTATAGTGATGTGGGAATTCTCCAGTTGTTTATTCTGTATAAAATACAACACCCACTCCTCAAAATCCAATTAATAACTAACTAAAATTCTGCTGTACATCACAATAGAAAAGAAAAGATTTGTCAGTACTACAATTATATTGCAATATTACCTCATAGTCACAGGTGTATAATTGATGTCACTAGGATAGCCTTAAGCTGCTTGGTGACTATATTGTTTGCTTTATGATATTGTTTGGTAATGGTTCATGTACATGATGTATGTTGTTAAAGGGTTAGTTCACCCACACATGAAAATGGTCATTAATTTCTCACCTTTACGTCGTTCCACACCCATAAGACAATTGTTCATCTTCAGAACACTAATTAAGATATTTTTAATGAAATCCAAGAGCTTTCTGTCCCTCCATCAGGAGCTAAGAAATTTACAAATTTAAGGTCCAGAACGGTAGGAAAGAGCTCAGATTTCATCAAAAATATCTTAATTTGTGTTCTGAAGATGAATGAAGGTCTTGTCTGTTTGGAACGACATGAGGGCGAGTAATTCAAGGTAAAATTTGCATTTTTGGGGGAAATATCCCTTTAACTTGAAAGACATGGATTGAGCATTTTTTTTTTCTGCAGTTTAACCCTTAAGAGATGTTAATTTAATAGATGCAGATTATACACTTTAATTATAAAATGTAAAAAATGCAACAGTTATTTCTCATAAGCATAATTTTTTCTAGATCATTCAAAAACTTGTCATTCTGATTTTTTGTTTGTTTGTTTTTAGAGATCTGTGATTCATGATGACTCGGATGATCTCTTTGAAAATTCCAGTGTAAACAGTAAAGATGACCATACAGACATTCAAGATGACATCAGATGCAAGCATCCACCTTTTGCAATGAGTGAACAACATTCCACTTGTACCACAACATTTAAAAGAGCAAAAAACACCAGAGTAAGTGTTAATAACTTTTTAATAGCTTGAATAGAATAGAATAGATTAGGGATGCACCGAAATGAAAATTCTTGGCCGAAACCGAACAAAATGAAACACTGGGCCGAAGGCCGAATACCGAACACGGTTTTGCGCATTCCTGCTTTTCAAATAAATAAAAAAATCAATTACAAAACAACAATTTAAAAATATTTACTTAACACTGAACATTTTTTAACATTCTATCAGACATTATACCAACAAAGCACAATTTAACTTAAAATTAATAAGTTACTAAAATAATATTTTTTGGCCATTTTTGAGACCACCTTCTTGAATCAGGCATGTATTTTTTACTGTACAAATAAATGCAGCCTTGCTGAGCAGAAAATAATTATTTTAAAACCTATTACAGATCCCAATTTGAACACTGTGTGGATGTTATAATAAATGTATAGAGCTGTTGTAGGGTAATTATTATTATCATTATTATTGTTTAACAACAGTAAAATTACAAGCGCTGTTTGAATACATGCAATCCGTGCGTGTATTAGAAAACATAACATTCTGCAGTTTATTTACTAATCATCTGAGGCGATTTCGCGATTTCAATCATCATAGTAACCAGCATCAACCACCTCTTCCTCTTCTCATCGGAGACATGAGATGCAGTGCTAAGCAGTCTCTCGCTGTCGGTGCTTTGTGCTTGTAATGATTTTTGCGGACAGTTTTAAATACTTTCACACTGCAGACGTGTTTGCTGCATTAGTGCATGCCTCTATTTGATCGCGTCACGTCATTGTTCGGTACAATTTATTCGGTCTTTTTGCTTATTCGGCTGAACAATTTCGGTTGCCGAACATTCGGTGCATCCCTAGAATATATTATCATAGGCTATTCTCTATTCTAGAGGATTAACTGAACTGAATGGTCATTGTCTTTCAAGGCTAGAGGGAAAACTGCTGAGCAATCAGATGGTTCAAGTGAAGATGAGTTATCTGAAGTCAGTGAGGAAGAGTACATTCCTGACACAGCAGAAGAGAGTAGCTCATCAGATAGTAGCATAAGCTTTACTGCTTCACCAAAAGGTAAAGAAAAGTTCCAGACTTTGCCAGTCCAGTGCAGTTCAGCTGTGAACAGAATCAAAAAGTTCACTGCTCAATGCAGCGGTGACTTGGGGACCTCCCAGATCCACAGCGTAGCCTCAGTTTCTGACACATCTTCCATTCTTTACAGCGCAACTTCAGTGGTTATCCCAGCTATCGTTAAAAAGAGAGATGGGTTGAGATTGTATAACAAAAAACAACAGTGCTTTTTTTGTGACGGTGCTTTTACGAAAATTTCTAGACACCTGGAACGCAAGCATAGAAATGAGGTAGAGGTTGCAAAGGCTTTAAGTCATCCAAAGGGCTCCAAAGAAAGGCGGATGCAGCTTGAGTATCTACGTAACAAAGGAAACTTTGCTTTCAATAGTACTGTTATTAATACAGGTGCAGGAGAGATGATTCCACGGAAACTGCCTAAAAAGAACCTGGATGGGCAAAGTTTTATGCACTGCATTTACTGCAAAGGACTCTTCCTAAAGAAAACTCTGTGGCGACATGTGAAGGTTTGTAAATTCAAGCCTGGTGATGAGAAGCCTAAACCTGGAAAAAGCCGTGTCCAGGTTCTTTGTGGCTTTGCGCAGCCTCCCCCACCAGGAGTAACTCATGGTGTTTGGAGGCTCTTAAATTCCATGAACCAAGACCAAGTGGCACTTGAAACTAGAAATGACTGGTGCATTTTAGAACTAGCAAAGCATCTTTACAACAAGCATGGGTCAAGAGTTAAAATGCACGAATACATCCGCCAAAAGATGAGGGAGCTTGGAAGACTCCTAATATGTGCAAGAGAGGTATCACCCCTTACATCCATTAAAGAGCTCATCCATCCCACAAACTTCATGCATACCATCAATGCAGTTAAAAGAGCCGCTGGATATAATGAACAGACCAATGTGTATGAAAAGGCTAGTGTGGCTGTGAAACTTGGACATAGTCTGAACAAAATCGCAATGCTTATTGAGAGCCATTCCACCATCGCTGGAGATGAAGAGACAGGAAAAGTTGCAAAAAGCTTCCAACAGCTGTATCAGTCCCGATGGCCCGAATACATTTCTTCAACAGCCCGGCGAACACTTGAGGAAGCCAAGTGGAATTCCCCACAATTGCTTCCATTCACTGAAGATGTTAAGCGTCTTCATGTGTATCTTGACGAGCAAGAGAAAATGTATCACAGACTCTTGTCAACACAGCCATCATCTCAGCATTGGTCAAAACTGGCCAAGGTCACATTAACTCAGGTTATGCTTTTTAATCGGAGACGAGAAGGGGAAGTGTCACAAATGCCTTTGTCCACATACATCTCCAGCAACAAATCAGATGCTCATCCGGATATTAGTATGGCCCTCACAGAGTTGGAAAATAAACTGTGTCAGTACTTCAAGCGTGTAGAGATCAGAGGCAAAAGAGGCAGAAAGGTTCCTGTGCTTGTCACTCCTTCAATGCATGAGTCAATCAGCCTGCTTATTGAAAATCGGAGTAGGTGTGGAGTACCAAATGAGAACCCGTTCCTCTTTGCACGTCCGTCTGCAATGACCTTCTTCAGAGGTTCTGATTGCATTCGTGAATTTGCAGTTGCATGCAAAGCTAAAAATCCTCAGACTCTTACTTCCACAAAGTTGAGGAAACAGATTGGTACCCTTTCTGAAGTTCTTAATCTAAGCAACACAGAGCTAGATCAGTTGGCGGACTTCCTAGGCCATGACATTCGAGTTCATCGTCAATTTTACAGGTTACCTGAAGGCACCCTCCAACTGGCCAAAATTAGTAAAATTCTTCTGGCCCTCGAAAAAGGATGCTTGGCAGACTTTAAAGGCCAAAATCTTAATGAAATCAACATTGATCCAGAAGGTACTATACACTGTTAGCTTTTATTTATGAACTTTAATAATTTAGACATTAAATAGTTTTTATTTTTTTTATTCAGTAGTAGGTGGTTTATACAAATTCTAACATAGGATTGGATTTTGGGAATGCTTTGAATAACATGTATTACCTGTGTTTTAAATTATGTATTTCTGTATTTTCTACCTTTTAGAGAAAGTTACAGTGGACAGTGATTTGGAGGAGTCCACTTCCAGTCCGAAAGGTGAATATTGTTCCATTTATTTTTGCCTAATACTTTACAGGGACATCGGATGCCCGTTTTCCATGAGTTGGACTGATTCTTTAGGGTCTTCATGAAATATCTGCAAAATACTTTGGTTAAAATTTCTCTGTGGGTTCATGAGAATGAGACAATATTTTTGGTAACACTTTACAATAAGGTTAATTAGTTAACCACATTAGTAAACATGAACTAAGAATGAAGAATACTTCTACGGCATTCATTAATCATAGTTAATGTTAATTTCAGCATTTGCTAATGCATTATTAAAATCACAAGTTGTGTTTGTTAACATTAGTCAATGCACTGTGAACTAACATAAACAAACAATGAACAACTGTATTTTCATTAACTAACATTAACAAAGATTAACAATTAGTGTAATGTATTGTTCATGTTAGTTAATACATTAACTAATATTAACAAATGACACCTTATTGTAAAGTGTTACCATATTTTTACTGTTTTATTTATAAGAAATTTTTAATGACAAAATATGACTACTTTTTCGACTGAGAGACAAAAAATTCAAAACATTTCAAGTGAAATGTTTTACCTAATCTAGGATTGTCTGAGAGACAGTTTCTGAGCGCTGCTCATAGAGAATTGACAGGTATTGAACTTGAGTTATTTTTGCTGCTTTATAGGCCTTGAACGGTTAAATACACACACTTTTTTTTTTTTTTATGTCAAAATGCCCATATTTGCAAGTATCCTCATAAAAACAGTAATTTAGGTCTTAAGTGAAAGCAAACAGCTGAGAAAGAAAACGTGTGTGTGACATGGATCCAGGTAGCTCTTAAAGTGACAGCCGTGTCTGTCATTCATGTTGGGCCAATGAAATCCGTTAGATTTTTTCCCAAGTTCTGTTTTATTTTCCAAATTCCATTTTTTCCATTTAAATTTTTCTGGGCTTATTAAAAGTTTAACCAAAATTGTCAATGTTTTGAAATGTGAAATGTAATTTTTTTTTCTTTTTTTTTTTCTCACCTCTCAAAACAACTTAATTGATGAATTCATGTTTACAATAGCCCTGTGAACATTTCCCTCGGTAATCAGTGTTTCCCACAGGATTTTGTAATACTTTAATTAATTAATTTGCATATTTATGACGTCATTGCATCAAGTTTGCGTTCAGACGAGTTTTGGCACTTCAGATCTGTTCTAGTCTATGGATATACTGTAATACAACTGAATATACAATAAAGCTGTTCACATTATATTTTATGTTGTCATACATAAATCAAGTATAAATGGTAAACGCAACCCTTTAATACTACGTTAACCAGGAATCACTCTCACTATACTCCTTAAATCCTGATTTATAATCGTGACATCGTCTTATAAAATCAAGATGCATAACTAACACTAAAAAGCGACTATATGCGGTGGCTTTGGCTATATTACTGTTTTGTCTCATTCAGCACACTGCTAGTGTCTGAGTAACAAACAATGCACATATTAACAGACAAATTATGTTCATATTTAAAAGTCCAAACAGTAAGGGACAGGTGCTTGGAAATGCTGTTTTGTAAAGGATTTATTGACGTTGGCTGGTGGTACGGCCAACTGAAAGCGCTGCTTCTCTGCCGCTTACTGCTCAGAATAGATGCCGAGAGAGGCGACAGGTTTCCTAAGAGAATTCTGTCTGAACACAGGAAAACCAAAAAAATTTGATCCAAGGAGCACAGCCTTGTAACTATTTGGAAATGGGTATTATAGTTCCCTATCTGTCGGTCACTACGAGTTATGTCGTGACGACATAGGGGATTTACTTGGAAGCCCCAATCATCTCTGACTAGAGAAAACGCCAATGAATATTGGCTAGTGGAATTTGCATACCTGAGCCACTCCCCGTGCACACGGGTATAATAGGCGACAGGTGCATCCACTGATCAGATTTTTGCTTCGGAGCCAAGTGGATGAACGTGTTGATCTCCACAAAGCCATTCATCTGTCGGGAAGCTGTTCTGGTTGGCGTCACGGTGCGAACAGCGGTGTCCCTGTCTGCAGCGATTCCCCTGGGCACTTCAACTAAAAGAGCAGATTTCCTAAAAGAGCAAAAAGCACGGCCGATTCACGTCTTTTTAAAGACGCTGTTCCGGCCGTGTCCTCTTGGTTGCGGTCGTTTCCTATCCTCCGTCGACAGCCACGATCGTTGTCTTCAGTGTCTGGGCATCCAGCGCGCTGAAGCTGCGTTCGTGGATGGTTTATGCGTTCGTTCTGAGCGTGTAACCATGGCAGCGCTGCGATCGCGCCTCTCTCTCCTCTCGGGGATGGGAGAGGCTCCCTCTGTCACTACCCGCGCTGGCTTCTCTGCCACGAGCAGAGAACCATCGGCTAGTGCTCTGGGCGATCTGAGGGTACAGTGAGAGCTTTCCGCCGGGTCAGTCCCCACGGACCTTTCACTCCTCCCGCAGCAGCTGTTCTGTGCGGCTCCCCGGTGATTCTGCTGTGCCGTCTCACGGCGTGCCCAGCGTTTCATTTGGCACGCTGATAGAGGATCAGATGTCGATCGCGGCATCGGTGGATGGGCAATCGTCCTCTGAGGATGAAGATTCGGCGAAGCTGCACCCCTCGGGTGTCGCGGCCGCCGCCGAATCAGACCCAGAGTTGACAGCCGTGCTTTCCCGGGCCGCCGCGAGATCGGGGCTGGAGGCGTGCACACCTCCTAGTCCCGAGCCCTCGCGGTGAGATGATTGGCTCCTCGGCACGGGCCGTGGCTCGCAACCACGCCCTGCCCCGGTTCCTTTCTTCCCGGAAGTGCACGAGGAGCTGATGAAGTGGTGGACGGCCCCTTTTTACGGCCAGAAGCGGCTCGTCTGCCTCCTCCATCCTCGCTACCCTCGATGGCAGGGCGGCTACGGGGTACGTCGACATTTCCCAGGTGGAGAGTGCGGTTGCAGTGCACTTGTGCCTGCAAAACGCCGCCACTTGGAGGAATTGTCCTCGTCTCCCGTCCAAAGCCTGTAAGCTACGGCCGCTCTCGCGGCCAAGGCTTACAGTGCTGCGGGCCAAGCCGCCTCTGCGCTGCATGCCAAGGCTATCCTGCGTGCACACCAAGCCAAGGCATTAAATGCACAAGGGTAGTACCAACCCGAGGTTGAAGCAGGAACTGCGCTCAGCGACGGGCCTCGCCCTACGGGCGGGGAAAGTCGCAGCGCAGTCCCTCGGGAAGGCGATGTCCACAGGTGTGGTCCAAGAGCGCCATCTATGGCTCTGCCTGGCTGACAGGAGCGATGTCGACAAAGTGAGCTTTCTCGACGCTCTCGTCTCCCAGGCTTGACTGTTCGGCGACACTGTCGGGGACTGTGCCCAGCAGTTCTCGGCAGTACAGAAGCAGACCGAGGCAACACATCTTGCCCCGGCGTGATGCACCGCTCCGCCGCAGAGCAAGACCCAGTCTGCTTGTCGCCGTGGGCGCCCTCCTGTGCCCTCCAGAGTTAGGGAACAGGTAAGTAACGGCTCCGCCCCGGGCTGAATCGTAAGCCGGCGCGTCGAGCCTCTCGCAGGAGCGCGGCGCCCCCTGTGTTCCAGCTGGCCCCTATGTCGTCCTCAGAGGCGATAAAGCGGCCCTGACACAGGCAATCCGGAGATGTGGGAGCCTGCTTGATCTCAGGAGATGGCGAGGACAGCGCCACTCCTTCCCCCGAATTACCCACATTATCAAGTAAGAGCTATTCCCTTTCCTCCGAGTTTTTAGGTCCACGGGTCGACAGTGTGCGACGCGTTGCCTCCTCACTCTCACCCGCGACCCATTTTGCCAGCGGCCAAGAGAGTGCGGTTCGGGGACGCAGTGCTTCCCCACGCACCTCTAGCCAGTCCCTACAGGGACTCAGGGAGTTCTGCGAGGATGAGTCAGAACGCAGGGCCTTCTGTACCATCCAGCCTTACTCCCATTCGCTGCACCACTGCGGGTACGTCGATTGTGCCGTTGGAGCCACTTGCACGGCGTCTGGAGGCGTGGCTTGCGCTGCCCAGCCCGTCTCGTTGGCTCACGCGCACAATTCGACTCGGCTACGCGATTCAGTTCGCCAGGCGACCTCCCAAGTTCAGCGGCGTTCTCGAGACTGCGGTGGCAGCTCGGAATGCTCCTGTCTTGCGCGAGGAGATTGCTGTCCTCCTGGCAAGGATGCAATCGAGCCGGTCCCTCCAGCCGAGATGAGGCAGGGGGTTTACAGCCCTTATGTCATCGTACCCAAGAAAGACGGTGGCCTTCGACCAATCCTGGATTGCGACTCCTGAACCGGGCCCTGCACAGGCTCCCGTTTAAGATGTTGACGCACAGGCGCATGATCAAATGCATACAGCCCAGGGATTGGTTTGCAGCGATCGACCTAAAGGATGCTTACTTTCATGTTTCGATCCTTCCGCGACACAGACCGTTCCTGCGGTTTGCGTCCGGGGGTCGGGCATGGCAGTACAGGGTCCTCCCCTTCGGGCTCTCCCTGTCCGCCCGTGTCTTCACGAAGATCGCGGAGGGTGCCCTTGCCCCGATACGGGAAGTGGGCATCAGGATCCTCAACTGTCTCGAGCATGGCCCGCACACGAGAACAGTTGTGCGATCACAGGGACCTGGTGCTTCAGCACCTCAGCCAGTTGGGGCTTCGGGTCAACTAGGAAAAGAGCAAGCTCTCCACTGCGCAGAGAATCTCTTTTCTTGGTGTGGAGTAGACTCGGTGAGTATGAAGGCGCGCCTCACGGAAGAGCGCGCCCAATCAGTGCTGAACTGCCTGAGTTCCTTCAGAGGCAGGACTGTGGCTCCGCTGAAACTGTTTCAGAGGCTCCTGGGGCATATGGCATCCGTAGCTGCAGTCATGCCGCTCGGATTGCTTTATATGAGACCACTTCAGCACTAGTTACACTCCCGAGTCCCGAGGTGGGCATGGCGCCGCGGTGCACTTTGGGTGAACATCACACAGGAGTGTCGCCGCTCCTTCAGCCCCTGGAGGGACCTTGCCTTTCTACGGGCCGGGGTGCCCTTAGAACAAGTGTCTCGGCATATTGTTG
Source organism: Schizothorax lantsangensis (assembly GCA_027422415.1). NCBI lineage: Eukaryota > Metazoa > Chordata > Actinopteri > Cypriniformes > Cyprinidae > Schizothorax > Schizothorax lantsangensis. Next base: position 37,873,135 of record CM049840.1, read on the forward strand.
TCACAACAGATGCCTCCAGCACGGGCTGGGGCGCTACATGCAACGGGCAGGCAGCCTCGGGGCTGTGGACGGGCCTCGACTGCTTTGGCATATCAACTGCCTAGAGCTGCTGGCAGTGCATCTAGCCTTGCGGCAGTTTCGGCCACTGCTGTTAGGCAAGCATGTGTTGGTCCGTACTGACAACACTGCGGCTGTGTCGTATATCAACCGGATGGGGGGTATACGATCACGCCGCATGTCACAGCTCGCCCGCCATCTCCTCCTCTGGAGTCACACGCAGCTCAAATCGCTGAGCGCTGTCCACGTTCCGGGGGAGCTCAATCGTGCGGCCGACGCGCTCTCACGACAGCTCATTCCCCGGAGAATGGCGACTCCATCCCGAGACGATCCGGCTGATCTGGAGTCGATTCAGGGAAGCTCAGGTAGACCTGTTTGCTTCCCACGAGTCCTCCCACTGCCAGCTGCATTTCTCCCTGACCGAGGGCACCCTCGGCACGGACGCACTGGCACACAGCTGGCCTCGGGTATGCATCAAGTATGCATTTCCCCCAGTGAGCCTGCTCGCACAGACACTGTGCAAGTCAGGGAGGACGAGGAGCAGGTCCTGCTGGTCGCGCCGTTCTGGCCCACCCGGACCTGGTTTCCCGAACTCATTCTCCTCGCGACAGCCCCTCCCTGGCGCATTCCTCTGAGGAAGGACCTCCTTTCTCAGGGGCTCGGCACCATTTGGCACCCGCGTCCAGACCTGTGGAACCTCCATGTGTGGCTCCTGGATGGGACGCGGCAGACTTGAGTGGTCTCCCACAGGCGGTGGTAGAGACCATCACTCAGGCTGGAGCTCCTTCTACAAGGCAAGCCTATGTACTGAAGTGGAGTCTGTTCGCGAACCGGTGTTCTTCTCGCCGAGAAGACCCCCGAGGATGCACGATTGGAGTAGTGCTTTCTTTCCTGCAAGAAAGGTTGGAGCGTAGGCTGTCACCCTCCACCTTGAAGTGTGGCTGCTATCGCGGCCCATCACGATGCAGTGGACGGCCGGTCCCTGGGAAAGCATGATCTCATCGTGAGGTTCCTGAGGGGTGCCAGGAGGTTGAATCCCCCTAGGCTACCCCTGAGGCCCTCCTGGGACCTCTCTATCGTCCTGGCTGGACTTCAGAGGGGTCCCTGTGAGCCGCTGGACTCAGTCGAGCTAAGGGAACAGGTAAGTAGCGAATACCTGTCGGCTAAGACAGCGCTCCTGACCGCGCTCACCTCCATCAAGAGGGTCAGGGACCTCCAAGCATTTTCGGTGAGCGAAGTGTGCCTTGTGTTTGGGCCGGACTACTCTCACGTTGTCCTGAGACCCCGGCCTGGATACGTGCCCAAGGTTCCCACCACGCCCTTCCGCGATCAGGTGGTGAACCTGCAAGCACTGCCTTCGGAGGAGGCAGACCCAGCCTTGGCGTTGCTGTGTCCCGTAAGAGCATTGCGCATATACGTGGACCGCACCCGGAGCTTCAGAAGCTCTGAGCAGCTCCTTGTCTGTTACGGTGGTCAGCAGAAAGGGAAGGCTGTCTCCAAGCAGAGGTTGGCCCACTGGATAGTGGATGCCATCGCCTTGGCGTACCAATCCCAAGGCGAGCCGTGCCCCATGGGGGTGAGGGCTCACTCCACACGGAGTGTTGCCTCCTCCTATGCGTTGGCGCACGGCGCCTCTCTGGTAGACATCTGTAGAGCTGCGGGCTGGGAGACACCGAACACCTTCGCGAGATTCTACAGTCTCTGCGTTGAGCCAGTTTCTTCCCGTGTGTTGGGTAACAGGTAAGTGGCGGGAAGAACTGGCTGGTGTCACGCTTGCTGCGCCATTCCCCCTCACCCGGGGATACGAGCGCCTGTTTTCTCCTCCAGTTCAGTTCCCCGGACGGCGAACCCTGGTGGAGTTCCTCCAGCACCCCCGGCAGTCAGACTGGGCGGAGCAGTCTGACGCCAGGCCCAGTACTTGTGCTAGCTCGCCCGGGTCTCCGGTCAGCCCCTGTACTCAGCTAGGTGTCCGTATGGCTTTGATTCCCCTCGGGTAATCCCATACGTGTATTCTTCCACGGTAAGGTTTCCCTCACGGTAAACCCGTGTCTTCCCTTTGACAGAGCTCTCTGTCAGGCCCTGCTGGCAGCCCTCCTCCCTACTCCTAGGTAGGATCTGCCCCAGGGTCCAGTCGTATGTAGTACTGCCCCAGGCCTGGGTCAGTCCATATCAGTGTCTCCACATGGTACCTCCCTTCGGGCAGGATGTGGCCTCCGTAGCGCCCTTCTCCGGAAGGCTCGCTTCCCCGTCGTTACTGCCAAGCTGTAACAACAAACAGGAAAGACGTGAAGCATCTTTCATTGAAGGTCGAAATCCCTTCCGACTCTGGGGTAAGGAACAGCGGCTTGGCTATCTCCAGCAGCGATGTACTCAGTGGTCCCTGTGGGCACCAAGGTTAGCGAATTTGCGCTGGGGCGACGGGAAGGTTGCGACCTTTGCATGGCATTTGTCTGTCACGCGCTCGTTTGTCAGCATCTGCATGCCACAAGGTCGTGACGGGGTTCAGGTTGTGGCGCTTTCCATAGGACCCCTATGTCGTCACGACATAACTCGTAGTGACCGACAGATAGGGAACGTCTCGGTTACGTACGTAACCCTCGTTCCCTGATGGAGGGAACGGAGACGTTATGTCCCCATGCCACAATCTTGAACCATCGCTGGGTGTCAGGGACACGTTCTTGGCTCCTCAGCGTAAAACCTGATCAGTGGATGCACCTGTCGCCTATTATACCCGTGTGCACGGGGAGTGGCTCAGGTATGCAAATTCCACTAGCCAATATTCATTGGCGTTTTCTCTAGTCAGAGATGATTGGGGCTTCCAAGTAAATCCCCTATGTCGTCACGACATAACTCGTAGTGACCGACAGATAGGGAACTATAATACCCATTTCCAAATAGTTACAAGGCTGTGCTCCTTGGATCAAATTTTTTTGGTTTTCCTGTGTTCAGACAGAATTCTCTTAGGAAACCTGTCGCCTCTCTCGGCATCTATTCCCTCCATCAGGGAACGAGGGTTACGTACGTAACCGAGACGTTTTAATTGTATTTCAATTCTTACCAAAGTTGCTAATTGATCCGTTACTTTAGTGGTATTCTCACAAGTTTTTTTTATTTATTTAGTTTTAATTTATAAAGTGGATATATTCTAAAATAAATTATTTTATAAATAATTAATAAAATTATCAGAATTATTTCTTTATATCATGAAATGTAAAAAATATTTATAGTAAAAGAAACGGCAGTGTTTGAACAAATCTTTATACAAACAAAACAACCGAATATAAAACATTTGTAACAATTTTAAGGGTCCAAAATTATGCTTTAGTTAAACATGAATATACTAATAATTAATGATTAATTAAAATTATATAGATAGAGCATATTAGCCATTGAAGGATCCACATTCATGTGATTTAAGCTAAATTATGCTAGTAATTAATAATTAACTGAATGTACAGTATTTTACAACTTAGTAAACCATATATTGTTTTTTGTACTTATATACAGTATATTTGTTATTCACCATATTAAAGTTAACTGAAAGATATGAAGCTATAACTGTTTAATTAGTGCTGGTTTTACAGTTATAAATTGCTAAAATAGTGTAAAAGACTATTTGAGCCCTGTTCTAAAGTGGAAGTTAAATTCACATTAATTATGGCACTTATTGAGTGATATTCTAGTTTATTGACTTGAACAAGCCAACAATTATGCATAAACTGCCATTAATACAGTACTAATAAAGACAAGTTCTAAAGTGAAAAGATATATCCACATTAATTATGGCCCTTATTGAGTGATCTTATTATGTAGGTATTAAAAGGTAACTTTTACGGGCACAATACTTTTTTGTAGGGTTGTTCCGATTTTTCATGCAGGGGTGGAAAAATGAATAAACCGCTTGAATATTAACAGCCCTTTCTGCTGATTGGTCAGCCGAAGATCAAAGCTTGCCATCATCAGTTATTCCGCAGAAACGCATTACTGCCTGAACACTGATTCCCCGTGAATTTAAAGTTTAAATTACAGTGTGTGGAGAAAAAAAAACTCCACTATCCATTACAGCAGTGTTTCTCAGGGTTCCTACACAGTATGGAATTTAAATAATTTCTAGGTCTGGATAAGTATGGAAAAAATAAAATTTCATATGGAAAGAATTTATTTACAGACTATTTCACCTATTCAATTTTTTTAGTAGTATAAAATTGAGTTGACACTGCTGTTTGAAATAGTGAGATGTCTAAAACACCTAAAAGATTCTTCTTGTAGGTGACCCCCAGGACTGAAATTGAGAAATGCGGCACTCAGTGCAGGACAATAATTTAATATCAATATACTGTATATATTGCAATATAATTTTTTTCAGTAACGGTAAAATGATTTTTAACATTTCCAATATTTCGATAAAGACTACATTACATTACCAGTTTTTCCCATACACTGATTTGTTTGTGGTGGTTGACTTTGTTGAATAAACTTGAGCACTGCACATTTCCAAATCAAATATCGATATCGGAATGATATCTTATCGACTTAAATTAAGAAATGTATTGCGATTAAATTTTGGCCACATCATCCATCCCCGACTGCACTGCACTTACTTTGTTCTTGTGATGACCGTCTTTTTGGCTGCACTTAAAACAGCACTGATGATAAATCAAATTTAATTAAATGGAGAAAAAAAAGGAGAAAAAAAAAGAGAGGGATGGTTTTGCCAGTTTTATGCACAGACTTGTCAATACTCAAGACTGGCTTAATTTTTACTTTCAGACTGCACCACAGTATCACCACCACAGCACACTGTTTGTGAGAACAGCACACTTCCAGCAGACCCAGTCTCCAAAAAAAAGAGAGGTATGATCATTTCACTTACACCTCACTTATTGCTGATAAAACTAAAAGAAATTGTCCTGTTGCATCAGGATTCTTTTTACAACATGTTTTTAAAGCATTTTAATATTCTAACTATGGATGAGCCAATTAAAGGGATAGTTTTAGAAAAGGTACTGTTGATTTACTCTGGGCGATATATCGACCGTGATTGTCATGCGTATCTCGTCAGTAAAGCCAGTTACATGATTAGCGGTAAATCTCCATCAGATTTGTGATTTGTGACGGAAGGTGATTCATCTTCGATATTGAACTTGATTTTGCGTGGCTTGTCAGCGAACTACAGCTCTGTGTATTAACTGCCGCTCCATTTGAAAGCAGGTGATGGAGATTTACCGCTAATCATGTAACTCTCCCTCAGGTCATCTGAGATGTAAGTGACTCTTTTTATTCAGTGGAACAGTAAAGAATTTTAGCTGAAACCGTCCTTGGTCCTTGCTGGTTCATATAATGGGTGCTGTCACTTTGAGAGTCAAATGTATACAGACTAAACAAAATTAATACCTGTGGCTCCTGATGGTACATTGAGGTCTTATGAAGCGAAACTAATCCACAACCTGGGCGCATGGTTCTGAACATATCCATGACTGTCTGCAGTGTGAACTTCCTGCCACATAATGATGCATGTGCCAGAGCTGACTCACACATGTGCTGATGCTGTGTTTGTTTACAACAGAGAGGGAGGGCCTGTGTGGTACTTATCTTTAATGCCACATCCCATAAATAAGCACAAGTAAGGCCTCAAATCACATAATGAATAGTTCTGAATAAGACTTCCGAGTAATCATTCTTGTAGGCTAGAATATTCATGTCAAAATGTGAAAACCATCTTGCTTACTCCACAGAAAACAAATATATTGATTTAAATTTTTAAAGACATGTTTTGTGATTGAAAGCCTGTATACCAGGGAGTGACAATGGGCATTAATATTTAGTGATTTTCACCTGAGAGACAAAGCGCCCTCCCCTAATGGCCCATTAGTGTGACTGTTACTGTGAGGCAGGTAAGAAAGAATGTGAGGAGATTGAAAAAATGTTTTTTTTTTATTATTATTATTTGTATTTTATTTACAACACAGTATAATCAAAACATGCATAATGAGGGTCAAAGACACATTATTATGCACACTAATCTAACAACAGAGATGTGAACAGACTTTGAGTCATTCCTGCAACAGATGCTTTCCAACAAGTAAAACATATTTGTGTTTTATTGAAGTATTTCTGCTTCTCTCCATGGATTCAAGAAGAAGAAAATCAGTAGTGAAGGAGCTTGTTTTACTATAGAATATCAGTGTAGTTGAACATCTGATGTTGGTACAGCGCTCCTAGAGGAAAACAGTTTGAAGAGACATCAGAATACATCTGTGGTGCAGGTATCTTATTCAATAAAACACAAACAACCAAAATAAAAAATTGTGAGCATGTTAATATCAGGAGTATCTGTATTTATATAGGTTTTGTAGCCATAGACTCACGCATGCTTTCTTTTATCATAAAAGAAAATACATTTTATAGCTGAGAGACTAATTATTGTTTAGCACATTATTGAAATCTATTTTTGAACAGAGTAGGCTGTTAATAATAAACATGTTCTAAACGTACTCGTAGCATTCATCGTGTTACAGTATACATTCATATTACTTTTGTTTTATGTAGAGCATGTAAACATCATTGAGCCATAAGAAATTTAAATGCAATGAATTGCAGATCATATTCAAAACGTTTTACTCGATTTCAAACATTTTAGTCAGGAATTATAGTTTTGGAAAAACCCAACTGACTTTGTAGTCATACAGCCTAGTAGCCCATGTATGATTTTATAGTACCCTATGATATGATTCTGTAGCCATACTACAGAATCTTGTACTTGTATTGTATTGTATTGTATTTTATATGAGAAACAAATTATTATTGTTTAGCCTGCTATTAAATATATTTGTGAACAGAGTATTAATAATAAACCTGGTCTAAACATTCTTAGACGTGTATTATTTATCATGTTGTAGTTTGGGAACAACCCAACTAGTAAATGTGTTTGTCACAATAACACGTTAACTAATGTAAAAAAGAAAAATTACTTACTCATCAGATTGATCTCCTCTACTGGATAAAATCTTGTTCTTTTGAGGGAAATCTTGCCTTCACTCAGCGCATCTTCCAGAAACTAACAGTAGCTGCGATCTCCTCACGCTTTGTTTCCATTGGGCGTTTACATGTGCAGTTTACAGTTTCAAGGGGATATTTACATATCAACGACACGAGCTACGCGGGGCAGGATTGCATTAGAGATGAATTGGATGGGAAAGACTGGACATCACATTGGTTTCATATGAATTACTTTATCACAGTACATTTGTTTTCAATAAGACTTGCTTAGTTTAAACGTAGACATGTCAAGCTTTCTATAGATATATCTCTCATGTCTCTTTGGGTATTTGCTGAGTTTCAGTTCATTTTAATGACGCGTTTATAAATGAAGATCACGCAGACCAACACGGCAGACAGCGCACCCTATTTGTTTTCTTTATTATATAAAATCACAAAGTTTTGTTGTTATTGTGTGTATACAAATAAAAGTAGATCCTTTACAGGTGTGATTGAAATTCGTCTTACTCTTATCTGTATCTATTTTCTCAAAAGATCCATTCCTGTCACCATCACTCAGCCGCTTGCGTGTGTTTTGCGCATGTGCTGCACACACCACAAAATAAACCTGCTTAATCAACCATCGATAACTTTTTAATTTATTGCATCTCTTACCGACAATAATGTGACCGTTGACATCCCTAATACAAATTTACAAAAAAATCTATCTATCTTAAAATAAAAAATTTTTAAAAAGCATTTTTGGTTTTGGTTTTCAGCCAAGTGCATTTGTTTCAGCCCAGAATTTTTGTTCCGGTGCATCCTTGGTATTCATTTTTTTGACACTCAAAGTGACAGAACAATTTTGAGAATGTGCGAGTTAAAATTTCGAGTTAGGGATTTTGGTTTCAATTTGGGGTGCGTGTGGCTCCTGCGCAAAAGACATGCAATTGGCTGTGAGTGACGGTGACGGAGCTTGGTAATAAAAATATTGTACACAAATTGTATTTATTTCTATTCGTCTTGTCATTCGTTTAACATTTATTTATTTTTCTCTGCGACACTTGTCCTACTGTATTAACAGAAAAAAAATTTTGTACAACTTTTTTCTCTCTCTCTGCGACACTTTTTCCTATTGTGTTGTAAATGTTAAACGAATTGTATCCTGACGAATAAAAATAAACACAATTTAGTACCCCTTTATTAGTTTTTATATTACAAATACTATTTCGTTATATAATGCATTTGTTGAATAATGAAAGAACTTGTGAGTTTAATTTACAGACGTTTTATTAATTTGTCCGGTATAGGCTATTTTGTTTCTTGTTTTGGCTAAATCGTGGCCAGGTTTTTTTTATTCACTTCTTGTTTAATAATGGGAATTAAATAATACAATGTGCTCACATTTTCACTAAAATTAAGGAAGGAATTAATAAAAAAAAATGTTTCTAAGATTTCCTAATTCGGGCATGTCATGTGCAGGAGTTGTCTAATGTAGCTAGTTCCTGTTAAATAAGGACAGATAACAAAGTACGTCCATGACATGTAGAAACTGTAACGTTTATTGTAGGAATTAAATGTAAATTTCAAACATTTGTATTTGTGACAAATATTAAGTAATGTGACACTGTCATTTACTATGCTGCTTGAGTTCGTTCTGAATAACAAATGCACTAAAGTACTAAATTTGCTTTGTGAATATGAATTATTTTAACTAGTTTATCTTAGATTATAGACCAACTGCAACCAGTTTTGGCAGAGTGCAATGCAAAACGCGAGGGAATGTGCTCCAACGTGTTCATATTCTTACTTTTCAAAGTCTGTGGTTAAAGCGCCACTTAGCGGTACAAGGCAGCAAATACACTTTTTTTTTTTTTTTTTTTTTTTTAATGTTGCCGCCGCGGGAACGGCTGCGGTAGAAGTATTATTCTGGATGAGTACCATCTGTATATGTATTGGAAATGCATGTATGTGATACTACTACTACTACTACTACTACTAATACTACGGTTTCAAAAATTAATAAAACTTTTTTTTTAAAGAAATAACCACACAAAAGTACGTCTACGTTTTAATTTAATAGTAGATCCCCTTTATTTACCAAAAAATAAAATGTTTGTAAATTTGATTAATTAAAAGACAAAATAAATTTGGGTGAAACTTACCATTTTCCATACTTTTATTACTTATTAAAAATTGTTTCAGGTTTTTCCACAAGTATAAAGAATGACATTGATTAATTTTGCTAATTTGTTCCCCCCACAGGTCACATTAAGAAGACAGCCTGGAACAAACATGAGATCCAGGCTGTGGAGAAGCATATGATGAAGTTTATTAACAACCGTAAAATTCCAGGAAAGGCAGACTGCACGAGGTGCAAAGAAGCGGAACCACTTGCACTTAAAAATAGGGAGTGGTCCGCACTTAAATTTTATATCAAAAATCGAATCTCCGCTCTAAACAGAAAAGATCTGGCACATTAATTGACTCACTGGCAGATTTAATTGTTCATCGGCAGAAACAAGCTTCCATAGTTTTAAAACAAGCTTCCATAATCACATGGTTATAAACTTAATAGACTGTATGGATATATGGATTGTTCTTTTGAAATTTTTCAAGGTGTTTTAAATAACTTTTATACTGGAGTCATTTTTTTTCATCCTTGTCTGCTTCAAATGTCTAAATGTTTACTATAAATGCAGGCATGCTAGAGTTCCATGCCGAAGTTCTTGTACTTGTTTTCAGAAATTTTAGAATGCAGTGATTGTCATGAAGGGTTTTAATTAATATTTTTCTTTTTTAAACTCAAGTAGTTTTTACTCTGAACATTTTTAAAGAGTAATTTTTACTCTTTATTTTTACTCTGAACTCCGAAAGAGTTTTATGCTAATGTTTGTTGACTTGACATACTGATGTTATGAGTTTTAAAAATGTATGTCATGTACTGTGTAACACTTTATTTTTTACTAAACCTGTAAAAGTACTAAGACTTAATGTTGTTTCTACATATAAAACAAACATCTACAGAATCAATTAATAAAGCATGGAGCTAAATGGAGCTCCTGTTCTGTCTAAAGTACTGTAGATTCTCTTTAGTGTGTGAGTTCAGTCCCCACAATGACCAAAAACTGGTGTTTGGTGTGTTTAGATTCGATCCCCACAATGACCAAAAACTGGTGTTTGGTGTGTGAGTTCAGTCCCCACAATGACCAAAAACTGGTGTTTGGTGTGTTTAGATTCGATCCCCACAATGGTGTGTGTTTTATGTGATTTCCAAAAACTGGTGTTTGATGTGTGAGTTCAGTCCCCACAATGACCAAAAACTGGTGTTTGGTGTGTGAGTTCAGTCCCCACAATGACCAAAAACTGGTGTTTGGTGTGTTTAGATTCGATCCCCACAATGACCAAAAACTGGTGTTTGGTGTGTTTAGATTCGATCCCCACAATGACCAAAAACTGGTGTTTGGTGTGTGAGTTCAGTCCCCACAATGACCAAAAACTGGTGTTTAGTGTGTGAGTTCAGTCCCCACAATGACCAAAAACTGGTGTTTGGTGTGTGAGTTCAGTCCCTACAATGACCAAAAACTGGTGTTTGGTGTGTTTAGATTCGATCCCCACAATGACCAAAAACTGGTGTTTGGTGTGTGAGTTCAGTCCCCACAATGACCAAAACTGGTGTTTGGTGTGTTTAGATTCGATCCCCACAATGACCAAAAACTGGTGTTTGGTGTGTGAGTTCAGTCCCCACAATGACCAAAAACTGGTGTTTGGTGTGTTTAGATTCGATCCCCACAATGACCAAAAACTGGTGTTTGGTGTGTGAGTTCAGTCCCCACAATGAACAAAAACTGGTGTTTGGTGTGTATAGATTCGATCCCCACAATGACCAAAAACTGGTGTTTGGTGTGTGAGTTCAGTCCCCACAATGACCAAAAACTGGTGTTTGGTGTGTTTAGATTCGATCCCCACAATGACCAAAAGCTGGTGTTTGGTGTGTTTAGATTCGATCCCCACAATGACCAAAAACTGGTGTTTGGTGTGAGTTCAGTCCCCACAATGACCAAAAACTGGTGTTTGGTGTGTTTAGATTCGATCCCCACAATGACCAAAAACTGGTGTTTTGTGTTGAGTTCAGTCCCCACAATGACCAAAAACTGGTGTTTGGTGTGTGAGTTCAGTCCCCACAATGACCAAAAACTGGTGTTTAGTGTGTGAGTTCAGTCCCCACAATGACCAACAACTGGTGTTTAGTGTGTGAGTTCAGTCCCCACAATGAACAAAAACTGGTGTTTAGTGTGCGAGTTCAGTCCCCACAATGACCAAAAACTGGTGTTTAGTGTGTGAGTTCAGTCCCCACAATGACCAAAAACTGGTGTTTGGTGTGTATAGATTCGATCCCCACAATGACCAAAAACTGGTGTTTGGTGTGAGTTCAGTCCCCACAATGACCAAAAACTGGTGTTTGGTGTGTTTAGATTCGATCCCCACAATGACCAAAAACTGGTGTTTAGTGTGTGAGTTCAGTCCCCACAATGACCAAAAACTGGTGTTTGGTGTGTTTAGATTCGATCCCCACAATGACCAAAAACTGGTGTTTAGTGTGTGAGTTCAGTCCCCACAATGACCAAAAACTGGTGTTTGGTGTGTGAGTTCAGTCCCCACAATGACCAAAAACTGGTGTTTAGTGTGTGAGTTCAGTCCCCACAATGACCAAAAACTGGTGTTTGGTGTGTTTAGATTCGATCCCCACAATGACCAAAAACTGGTGTTTAGTGTGTGAGTTCAGTCCCCACAATGACCAAAAACTGGTGTTTGGTGTGTGAGTTCAGTCCCCACAATGACCAAAAACTGGTGTTTAGTGTGTGAGTTCAGTCCCCACAATGACCAAAAACTGGTGTTTGGTGTGTTTAGATTCGATCCCCACAATGACCAAAAACCGGTGTTTGGTGTGTTTAGATTCGATCCCCACAATGACCAAAAACTGGTGTTTAGTGTGTGAGTTCAGTCCCCACAATGACCAAAAACTGGTGTTTGGTGTGTTTAGATTCGATCCCCACAATGACCAAAAACTGGTGTTTAGTGGTGTGAGTTCAGTCCCCACAATGACCAAAAACTGGTGTTTAGTGTGTGAGTTCAGTCCCCACAATGACCAAAAACTGGTGTTTGGTGTGTTTAGATTCGATCCCCACAATGACCAAAAACTGGTGTTTAGTGTGTGAGTTCAGTCCCCACAATGACCAAAAACTGGTGTTTGGTGTGTGAGTTCAGTCCCCACAATGACCAAAAACTGGTGTTTGGTGTGTGAGTTCAGTCCCCACAATGACCAAAAACTGGTGTTTGGTGTGTGAGTTCAGTCCCCACAATGAACAAAAACTGGTGTTTGGTGTGTTTAGATTCGATCCCCACAATGACCAAAAACTGGTGTTTGGTGTGTGTTTGATCCCCACAATGACCAGAAACTGGTGTTTGGTGTGTTTAGATTCGATCCCCACAATGACCAAAAACTGGTGTTTAGTGTGTGAGTTCAGTCCCCACAATGACCAAAAACTGGTGTTTAGTGTGTGAGTTCAGTCCCCACAATGACCAAAAACTGGTGTTTGGTGTGTTTGATCCCCACAATGACCAGAAACTGGTTTTTGGTGTGTGAGTTCAGTCCCCACAATGACCAGAAACTGGTGTTTGGTGTGTTTAGATTCGATCCCCACAATGACCAAAAACTGGTGTTTAGTGTGTGAGTTCAGTCCCCACAATGACCAAAAACTGGTTTTTGGTGTGTGAGTTCAGTCCCCACAATGACCAAAAACTGGTCTTTAGTGTGTGAGTTCAGTCCCCACAATGACCAAAAACTGGTGTTTGGTGTGTTTGATCCCCACAATGATCAGAAACTGGTTTTTGGTGTGTGAGTTCAGTCCCCACAATGACCAGAAACTGGTGTTTGGTGTGTTTAGATTCGATCCCCACAATGACCAAAAACTGGTGTTTAGTGTGTGAGTTCAGTCCCCACAATGACCAAAAACTGGTTTTTGGTGTGTGAGTTCAGTCCCCACAATGACCAGAAACTGGTGTTTGGTGTGTTTAGATTCGATCCCCACAATGACCAAAAACTGGTGTTTAGTGTGTGAGTTCAGTCCCCACAATGACCAAAAACTGGTTTTTGGTGTGTGAGTTCAGTCCCCACAATGACCAAAAACTGGTTGTGTGTTTGCCCGGACCCAAGATATACACAAAACCTGAAAGGTCCCCACAAGTGACCACTGTGTCAGGTTTATAACATTTGTAGTGAAATATTTGTTATCTGAAGTGATAACTTTTAAACAGGCTTTTTAGCTTTTGTCAAATTATTTTTTTTTGGTCTCTAGGATCATAGGAAAGGGCGGTCCCCACTATGTAGCAATTCTGCCAGGTGGCCCCCACAATGCACAAAAACAAGTATGTGTGTGCGTGCGTGTGTGTGTGAGTGCGTGTTATAGTGTGTGTGTGTGTGTGTGCGTGTGTGTGTGTGTGTGTGCGTTATAGTGTGTGTGTGTGTGTGTGCGTGTTATAGTGTGTGTGTGCGTGTTATAGTGTGTGTGTGTGTGTGTGTGTGTGCGTGTGCGTGTGCGTGTGCGTGTGTGTGTGTGTGTGTGTGTGCGTGTGCGTGTGTGTCTCTGTACGTGCGTGCATGCTCTCTATATATATATAGAAGCCCTGACCATAACCACACACACACACACATAACACGCACACACGCACACACACACACACACACACCGGAAGAGCTCATCTTTCTGTCATCACTCTCCTTCATAAACCAGACAGCACTGACTTTCACTGTATTCTCGAATATATCTCTAAATGAATATTTCTATAATTCATCACATTCACATGCAGTGAAGGTAATGTTACAGTTACTCTATTTAAACTGTATCAAGCAGTGTAACTATTTCAGTTGGCCTACTTTATTAGGTTACACTTTATTTGTTACAGTATAATTATACATGTAAGTACTGAGTAATATTAATTAACTACATGCACTTACTATATGGTTAGGGTTACTTGCATGCAATTATGCATAATTAATTGCTGGTATAATAGTAAGCACATGTAACGTGTAACAAGGACAGTGTTATCCTTTATTAAAATAATGTAACTGATTAGTTTTCTAAAGTCTATATTTAATGTTTTCAGCTGTTAATCATTCTGAAGCATGTAAAGCAGGCACTGATTACTGTCAGGCTTCACAAGCCTTCATCACTTAAATTAAGATTATAATCATTTTAAATCAGATTTAAAATCATAAGATAGTTTAATACTGTTTCTGAAATCACATCTGTGCAGTTATGACAGAAACACTGCGATGCCTTGGAAAACAACAGTTCATCTAAAACATAAAACATATACATAAACCGTAATATACAAGCATGTGTCCTACACTCCTGAAACATTGCTGTCTCATATTTTAAAGCAGTCAATTAAAAAAATCAATTAAATCTGTGCATGTGTGCAAATATTCAGATGTAACCCTGAAATCCATAACATTTTCATAACTGTAATTTAATTACATTTTCTTCAGTAACTAACAGATTACAGATACATTTATTTTCAGCAACACTTTATTTTAATGTGTCCTTGTTACACGTTACATGCACTTAATATTATAATAACAATATATTATGCATAATTGCATGCAAGTAACCCTAATCATAACCCTAACCATATAGTAGTTCATTAATATTACTCAGTACTTAAATGCATAATTACACTGGACACCTTAAAATAATAAAGTGTAATCATATCTTGTAATTAAATCACGTAACATGATTACATATTCACACAATGGCAGTAGATGGCTCATAATTTATTGATTATCCCTAATTATTCTTCATTCTCTTCTAAACTTTAGCTTCGACTGTAAATAAATATGCAAATCACGCATCTGAATTTGGGCAATAAAACACATCTGAAACGAATCACATGATATTATACTGTAGTTAGTAACATAATCATTTTAGCTAATATGATCACTGTTTTAATTGCTTTTGATTGAAGTCGTTAATCACATTGATTTAAACTTGTACCATATTGATATAAAAATACAGAGTCAGACAATGTGTTGCATTAGTTTTTATCAACGTTTAGTGCATTAAACATTACATTACGACAAGGTTTCTGCTTTTTATGAGTTTAATGAACAGATAATAATTCATAAAAATGTTAAATTAAAATAAATAATTTTAAAATCAATCAAAAAGTGGTATTTTTTGCCTGCATGTCATGTGAGCAATAACCAACATCAGAGAACCATGCAATTAATGTGATCTTGCATTATTACAATAATTATTTTAAAATCTCAGGGTACTTCTAATAAACACATATTAGGTGAAAGATGACAAAAACATTGTGAATTTGTGCATTTTTTTAATGTGTTTGAAAAAAAATCCTTCCGAAGACACAGAAATACATGGTTAAATAACACAGAGATTGATATTCAAATAACAATGAAGGAGTTCATCAGTAGTTGATGCATTAAAGCTGAACTGATTTTATAAATGCATTGGTTTTAACACCGATCTGAGACTTTCTGACTGAATATAAGCAGCGGGATATTTAAGACAGGAGCCTTTAAAAGAGGAGAATCAATCAAAGAAGAAATGATTGCCATTGTGTGAATAACATGCACTCGTGCAATCCATAAAAATATAACTGTAGTCTGATTACCAGCATTTTATAATGTAATTACCAGGCAAACCCCTGTAAAAAAAATATATACATACATTTTTAAATACTTACATTATTTTAAAGCCTTTATTATTTTTCAACTCTACAATTGTGCTGTAAAATTCACATTAAAGATGCACTTTTCATGCATGGAGATGATAAAATGTGCCAAAACAAAGACTTTTAAGATGACAAATACATAAATGTAGCATTATATCCAGCAGAGGATCACTCATTAGCTCAGCTGCCATTTCCACTGCCCGGTTTTCACTTCTTGCGTTTGGATTTATTATAAAATGACTATTATAACACATTTTAGTACCGTGCTTAAGTAGTATAGCAAGTACAATTAAATAATAAGGCATTAAATATTTTTAGATTTAATTTAAAATCTTCATTTTTTAAACACTGCCTTAAAAAGGACACTGTTTTAAGTGATCTTTAACTATGCTTAATATATTCAGCCAACACAGACTTGTTGTTGCTGTAGTTATGTTACTCTGCATCACTTAATGCACAGGTCTGTTTGTCTGATAGTCCGTTGCTATGGTTATTATCACCGTCATAGCAACGACTGGCGGAACACTTCACACGCATGTTTTTTAACAGTATACATGGATGTTCGGTCCTATTAGACAAACAACTTTTCTTCACATTGTCAATGGATTATGATTTTGTAACCTCTCTCTTATGTAGAGAGCTTTATCACATGAAAACGTAATAACTTAATAATCAATCTCTTATTTACACCGTGTGTATGCTCTCTCATTATAATAAGCAGATCTGCGAGTGTGTAGAAATCTACTTGCGAAGACAACAACGAGCTCAGAGCGGATTCAGACTAACCTACAGAAAACACCTCTGATTGGCCGCTGCTTTCAACAGAGATGCCTGTGATTGGCTACAATACTCAACGTAAATAAACGTGTGGTTCTGTAATTGGAAACCAGAGCACGCACACAAAACACACAGGAGCTGTTGACTATAAGCGGGTATTGAATTGGTATTAATGGTACTGTAAACCCCCCCCCCCCCCCCCCCCCCCCCCATCAAAACACTTTCTCATCTCATCTCGTAGGTGACCTATTTTGATCTCAAAAAGCAGTTTGCATCTATGAATTACAAGTACCTAATTTTTGGCATCTGATTACGCGACCCAGCTCCGAGTAAATTACATTTAATCAGATTCCGCCTGTGTTTTGATGGATCGCATGATGTTATTCACACAGAGGCAGTGAATGCATTGAGTCTCCTGGTCTTTCTCCCAGAGTTCCCTCTCTAAATATCCTACAGCATCCGAGTGTGTTCACTGATCAGCGTCTCACACACACATAAACACTGTACAGAGTCAGGGCTATTTACAGCAGGCCCGGCGTGCAGACGAGTCCGAGCCGTGATGATCATTAATGTGTGGAGGACTGCTCTGCTGTTTAACTGTAGTCTGCAGCGCTCGAGCCAGGAGTGAAGATGAGTCCGAGACATCACTGCAGAGAAACACACACACATTAACTGATCACACACACGTTCAAAACAACCTCACACAAGAAACCTCTGCACTGCATTCAAAATATCACAAACACATCTCAAAACCAAACACCTTTGCCTTAATATTACAGTTTTGGGTATATCACATGTGACCCTGGAGCACAAAACCAGTCACGAGGGTCAATTTTCTTCTGAATAAATAATATTTCCATTGATGTATGGTTTGTTATGATAGAACAATATTTGTAAATCTGGAATCTGAGGGTGCAAAAAAATCTAAATATTGAGAAAATCACCTTTAAAGTTGTTCAAATGAAGCTCTTAGCAATGCATATTACTAATCAAAAATTAAGTTTTGATATATTTACGGTAGTTAATGTACAAAATATCTTCATGGAACATGATCTTAATATCCTAATGATTTTTGGCATAAAAGAAAAATTGATCATTTTGACTCATACAATGTATTGTTGGTTATTGCTACAAATATACCTGCTACTTATGACTGCTTTTGTGCTCCAGGGACACATTTACACACAGTTATTCAAAACCTCCTGTGCACATTTCTGTTCAAGACTGAAAGTAATTGGCACGTTAATCATGAAAGCAAGATTGAAAGCAAACTACTTATTTTTTTCTGTATTAGATGTTTGTGTGTTACAGAGTCAAAGGCTGAGAATGAGTGTGTGTTTCCTCAGATTTGGAGTGTGTTTGTGTGTAAGCAGATGATACAGTCTGTGTATCAGAGCACTGCTGCTGGTGTTTGTGTGTATCTGCTGCACCTGTCTGAAGGCCAGGCGTCTGAAGAACTTGCGCAGCTGGAAAACGCTGGGTTTGTCGGCGTCTGTGAGCCGCAGGATCCTGGCGTCTGTGGCGGCCGCTCTCAGACCGAGCGTCTGCAGCATCTGAGCGCCGAGAGCGCGGCCGGCCGAGGGACGAGACGACACGCTGATGTAGGACGCGTCCTTCTGCTGCGCCTGGTAGCTCACTACACACACACATGCATTTATGTAACATAAATAAAAAATATCAATAAATAAATACAAAAATGCATGCCACAAGCTGTGAAATTTACATTTATTTTACATATATTTATGTAAAATAATTAAAAAATATATCAATTAAGAATAAAATAAATAAAAACAAAAATGCATGTCACAAGCCTTGAAATTAAGATTTACTTTACATATATTTATATAAAATATTTTTTTTAAATATCAATAAATAAGAATAAAATAAATAAATAAAAATTAATGTCACAAGCTGTAAAATTAAGATTTATTTTACATACATTTATGTAAAATAATTTAAAAATATCAATAAATAAAAAATAAAATAAATAAATACAAAAATGTATGCCACAAGCCTTGAAATTTACATTTATTTATGTAAAATAATAAAAACAATATAAATAAATTAATAAGAATAAATGAATAAAATGAATAAAAACAAAAATGCATGTCACAAGCTGTGAAATTAAGATTTATTTTACATACATTTATAAAAAATAAAAAAATAATAAAAATTAAACAAATAAATACAAAAATGCATGCCACAAGCATGTAAATGTACATTTATTTTACATATATTTATGTAAAATTAATTAAAAAATATATATATATATTTAAAAAATATTTACTAAAATAATTAGAGGTAAATCATTTGAAATTTAATGAATTTGGGGGGAAAACTACATTTCAACATATCAAAATTTTGAAATAAATTTGTAAAATGATATTTTAGATAGAAACCGTTGAAACACTCAAAAAAAAAGAAAGTAAACGCTGCATCCAACAGCAGAATCCTTAATCTGTTTATTTTATAGAATATTTACTAAAATAATTAGAAGTAAATGATTTGGAAATTAATCGAATTTCATAAAATAAAATCTTAATTATTTAAAGAAAGCAAATACATAGAGCATGCATGCTTACAAGACAGACAAAATTTATATTTATTTTGCAAATATGTAAAATAAATAAAAAAATATTAAGTTACGTATTTTAAAAATATTTACTAAGATAATTAGAAATCATTTGAAATTTAATCAATTTTTAAAAAAAAATCTAAATTTAAAAATAACATGCAACATGCTATATTTATGTAATATAAAATTAGATATTTTACAAATATTTAATAAAATAATAAACTGTATAAAATAAAAAATCTTATTTAAAAAATAATAAAATGTATAAAATAAAAAATCTTATTTAATGAGGTAATTTATTTGAAAATGAATCAGTTTGGAAGAAAATTCTACATTCCAACATTTCTAAACTTGAAAATAAATCTATAAAACTTGAATAAAAAGATAGTAAACAGAAATCTAACTAAAGACAGCAAATACATAACACATGCCTTACAAGATAGCATGCAACGTGCTATATTTATTTTGCAAATATTTGTGTATAAATATATAAATGAATCAGTTTGCAAAGAAAATCAAAATAATTTCTACATTTAAAAATGAATCTAAATTTAGATTCGGCTCACCGGCGGCGCTGAGGATGGTGTCTGTGGTGCTGCTGAGCTCCAGGAGGATTGTGGGATAGTTCGGGTGGAGCAGGAAGAGCTTGCGGAGGACTGGCTCTGCCGCCTGCGGGACACAAACACAAAGCCAATGAGACGCCGCTCTGAGCGCATGCGCCGGTCATGTGATCTGCAGAGGTGCGTTGCCTTGGAGACGTTCTGCGACTGCGCCAGCGGATCTCCCGCCCAGAAGAGGAACACCGATTGGCCGGACGCTGTCAGGACCGACGAATCCTCCACCGCCAGACGAGGACACACAAACTCTGCCTCCCACAGGCTCCGCCCCTGTGCGCCATCCACGATCTGCACCTGCGGGTCACACGGAGACTGAGCGCCACGCCCAACCAACCGCATAATGATATAATAATGAGATGCCACGCCCACCCAACCAACCGCATAATGATATAATGAGATGCCACGCCCACCCATCAAACCGTATAACGATATGGTAATGAGATGCCACGCCCACCCATCCAACCGCATAATGATATGGTAATGAGATGCCACGCCCACCTAACCAACCGTATAATGATATGATAATGAGATGTCATGCCCACCCAACCGCATAATGATATGATAATGAGATGCCACGCCCACCCAACCGCATAATGATATGATCAGGAAATGCCACGCCCACACTCACCCAACCATATAATGAGATACTGATGAGATGTCACGCCCACCTAACCACATAATGAGATGATACTGAGATGTCACGCCCACCAAAACGCATAATGATATGATCAGGAAATGCCACGCCCATGCTCACCCAACCATATAATGAGATACTGATGAGATGTCACGCCCACCCAACTGCATAATGAGATGATACTGAGATGTCACGCCCACCAAAACGCATAATGATATGATCAGGAAATGCCACGCCCACGCTCACCTAACCATACAGTATAATGACATGATAATGAGATGCCACGCCCACCCAACCACATAATGAGATGATACTGAGATGTCACGCCCACCAAAACGCATAATAAGATGATAATGAGATGCCACACCCACCGAACCACATAATGAGATGCTAATGAGATTCACACCTTCCTCACGCCATTGGCTGACTGATGAATGAGCAGATCAGGAATGCCATCATCGTTAAAGTGACCCACTGCTGGATGACTGCAAACACACACAAACTGCGTTTTCAACTTGTTACCTGCTAGTGGGATTATTCTTGTTAAATAAAAATAACTAAAACCATTAAATTAAATAAAAAAAAAACTTAAAATATAAAATTACTCTCATGTTAGTTTCATTTCTAATTTTTGTTCAGTTTAAATTGAAGTGCTAAAATAACAATTAAAACTGAAACAGAAACTAAATAGACATATGTAATAAAAAAGAAAACAAAAATTACCAATAAAATACAATATAATTACTAAAACTTTAACTTAAGCTGTAAATGGAAAATATGAAAATAAAAAAAATATTTTAAAATATTACAAAAAATTTGCAAAGAGATTACTGAAACTAACTCAAATTAAAATGAACACAGAAAATATTAAAATAAAAATTAATTAAAAATATTACTAAAAATGTGCAAAGGGATTACTAAAACTTTAACTCAAATTAAAATGAAAACGAAAAATCAATAACAATAATTTAAACTATTAATAAAATTACAAAAACACACAACAGTGTGTGAAATGGAAAATATAATAAAAACTAAATTAAAATAAAAAAACAGCAAAAATGTACAAAAATACAAATAACTAAAATTAAAATGAAAAATGGAAAAGAGAAAATTAAAACTAAATCAAATAAAAAAACTGCAAAAATGCACAACAAAATTGCTACAACTCAAATAAGTTCAAATGGAAAATATAAAAATAATTTAAAGCAAACAACAAAAACATACAAAGAATTACAAACTTTAACTAAAATGAAAATGAAAATAGAAATGATAGAAAGTAATACCAAAATCTGAATGAGAACACTGCAGGTGTGGTGGCGCTGCTGTGCTGGAGTGTGTGTGTGTGTGTGTGTGTGTGTGTGTGTGTGTGTGTGTGAGTACACACGTGTGTATGGAGGCGAGGCCGAGGCTCCAGATGGGCCGAGTGTCGCTGGCTCTCAGCACAGACAGACGTCTGCTGGAGTCACTCAGCACAATCCAGTCACTGCGACTGCAGTTCAGCGCGGACACACCGTCCAGATTCCTGAGACGCTGACATGAGCCCACCACCAGAGACAGCAGGAACTCCACCTGCTCAGAGACGCTGACACACACACACACACACAGAGAGAGAGAGTCAGACACACATCAATTCGTAGCAGTGAAGAGGTATCATATCAATCACAAGTGCAGTATGGAGCACCTCAAGGCTCAGTACTAGGGCCTTTACTTTTCACGCTTTACATGTTACATGCTAAATTCTGAAAAAAACAGAGGTCGGACCTAAAACCTCTGCATGTAATAACCTAGAACAGTGGTTTTCAAACCCTGGGTCACGACCGGAGACTGAAAAAATTGGTCACCAGGATGATTTAAGGAAAACGTATGCATGTAACCGTTCAAGACTCAGGAAAGAAGCAACTAAATAAACATAAACAACAAAACGAAAGTAACTGGCAGCCACCTCAGGTCAGAATCAAATGTGTATTTGTGTTTACGCTCTGTTTTTACAGCGTTGTACATTGTAGTGTTACGGCTGGTGCCGTTTTGTGTGTTGTCTGTTGTTGTTGTTTTTTTCTGGGCTCTTTCTCTTTTGCTTGTTTTTGCTTTTACTTTTTTAGAGCTACGCCATTGGTCCTGCTCCCTGTCAATCATCGTTGGAGGAGATGATGTCATCTATCTCGTCCTAATTAGTGACCAGCTGGATCTATAAAAGGAAGACGCTGAGACAATGCGGCAAATGTTTTGCTTGTGTTGGTTGCTAGTGTTTTGAGATTGTGTTGTTTAGCTAATGCTAACTTTGTATACTGTGGGTTAAGCTATAGTTCTACAGGTATATGTTTGCGTGTGTTTTTGTACATTAAGCTCCATCTTATTTTTATTTGGTAAACCATTTGTATGTATATCAAGGGGAGAGAAGGAGAGGAAAGGTAAGAATATCACGTGATCTACATTTTACATCCTGTAGTGAATGATTGTTAAACACACTAGGTAAGGGGCGTGCCTCACTTGCTGTACTTTTTGTTTTGCTAGTGAGAGTAGTTTAGTTTAGGGTATCTTTGGATACTGAAGATTTTCTTTTCTTTTTGTTTCTCTTTAGTTAAGTTTAGATTTGATAACTGAGTTAGAGGGTTATGTTTTGATTATTTCTTTTGTTTGACTGCCGCCCAGTTCCCTTCTTCTTTTCCCCTAATTATTTGGGCTGATTTCTTTCTTTAGTATTCTTTATGTAAATATTATTGTGAACGGTTTAGCGACAAGAGTTTTCCCACTGTAAAAATTGTAAATAAACACTGGTTTATTGCCTTTAGCGCTTTGGTTTTTATTGCTTGCGTTGGTATCAGGTCGAGACCAGACCTCAGCAAGTAATGTTATTCCCTATACCATTTAAAATCGTCAGGGAACGTAACATTAAATGGGGGCTCGTCCGGGATCTGAATAACTTTCCCGAGATGTTGATGTTTGATTTCGTGTTGATGCCTGATATGTAAGCTGGTGTGGTATTGATTTAGTCTTTCCGATTAAAGATAGAATTGATGCAGTGCGCTAGGGTGTATGTAGTGTTGTTAATATACTTAGTGGGCATGGCTTCCTTTGATTTGCAGACATTTCTTAGTAATCCTAGTACTGATCAGTTGGAAAAGTGTAGGAAGGATGACCTAATTGCTATAGCGAATCACTTCCAGGTCCCTATTATGAAACAGGCACTTAAAAGAAAAATTAAAAGAGATGTGATGGATTATTTGGTGGAGACCAAAGTGTTTTTAGACACAGGGGTTGAGAGTGAGGGAGACATTGCTTCTTTGGGTGCTGGTGTGCAGCTGCCTCATGTGGGAAAGAAGCAGATAGGGATCGCGGCTGGAGCAATTGCCAAGGTCGAGGCGGAGGCCGGAATCAAGGCTGGTTTGCCGCCGTTTGATCCATGCTCACCCATTTCTCCTGGGAGTCCAGAAGGGGCACGGCTTAAGGTTCGGTTGGCCCGCTTACAATTAGAGGCGCAAGATAAAATCCAGGCACGCCAGGCTGAGTGTGATTTGCAGTTGGAAATCCGCCGGCTGGAGATAGAAGCAGAGAAGGAGGTTAAGCTGCGGCAGTTGGAGCTGGAGGCTATGAAAGTGGCCGCCAGTTCACCTGCGCAGTCAAATCCTGGTAATCTCCAGAATGTTTCTCCCCCACCTGAACCTCCTGCTATTAGTTTTAACATTAGTAAACATATCGCTTTGGTGCCACATTTTAGGGAAACGGAAGTCGATTCCTATTTTAGTGTTTTTGAAAGGATAGCAACATCTCTTCAGTGGCCAAAGGATGTGTGGTCCTTGTTGCTTCAGTGTAGGCTTGTGGGGAAGGCTCAGAAAATTTGCTCTACACTATCATTGGAAGAGGGAATGAAATATGAGACTGTTAAAGCCGCCATCCTTAGAGCATATGAGTTAGTACCTGAAGCCTACAGGCAAAAATTTAGGAATCACAAAAGAAGTAGCCAACAGACATTTGTGGAATTTGCTCGTGAGAAAAGCATTTTGTTTGATAAGTGGTGTGCAGCTACTAAGGCGGTAGAATATAACTCTTTGAAGGAATTGATTTTGTTGGAAGAGTTTAAATCTTGTTTGCCTGAACGCGTAGTCGTATATTTGAATGAGCAGAAAGTCGCATCTCTGTCATACGCCGCGGTGTTGGCTGATGAATTTGTGCTAACGCACAAGAGTGTGTTTTCACCAGTACGCACGGAGTCCGTTCCATCCACTTTGTTTCCCTCGTCTCAACCCTCACTCACACGAGGTAAGAGTAACCCAAAACAGACTAAAGTCGATCGCGAGTGTTTTTACTGCCATAAAGTTGGTCATGTAATCGCTGATTGTTTAGTTTTAAAAAGAAAACCGCAGCAAACCCCAAAAGGTGCTGGCTGCGTGAGTGCAAGCGTTGATAGTGTTGGTCCGTTGCAGACTAAAGGTATAGTTGACTGCAGTTTTAGACCTTTCTTAATGAAGGGTTTAATTTCACTTACTGGCAACCCTGAAGATCAGAAAGAGATTCAAATATTGCGAGATACGGGAACTGCCCAGTCCTTTGTTATTTCTGATGTATTGCCTTTCTGTGATCAATCGTACTGTGGAGCTAATGTATTAGTGCAAGGCATTGAAATGAGTATTGTTCCAGTTCCCTTACACAGAGTGCATATAAAATGTGATTTAGTTAGTGGGTATGTTAAGGTAGGGATGCGCTCTAGCTTGCCTGTTCCAGGGGTTGACTTTATTTTGGGGAATGATCTGGCTGGAGCAAATGTTATGCCTGTACTGGAGGTGTTAGATGTACCAGAGGTGTCTTGTGGCTCTGAAGATCTGGGTGAACGTTTCCCAGAGGTTTTCTCTGCCTGTGCAGTTACACGAGCTCAGGCGCGTAAGTTTGAAGATGAAATTGATTTGTCAGATTCTTTTATTGTTCCTGTTTTTACAGGCGAGCGATCTCTTAGTCCATCGGGAGTCCCTGACATTCTAAAGACGTCACTGAACCCAATATCTAATGAGGTAAAGGCTGTCATGTTTACTCCTGAGAATTCATCGATAGTAGTGAATAGAAAGCAAATGAGTGATGCCCAGCAGTCTGATCCATTGCTCCGTAAATGTTTCAATTCTGCTGTAAGTCAGGAGGTGGCGAAGGAGGAAAAAGTGGCTTATTTTATTGATGATGGTCTCCTTATGCGCAAGTGGTGTTCTAGTAATGCTGCTGAGGGAAATTGGAGTTCTGTGTTTCAGATTGTGATTCCTGTTGTGTATCGGACCCAAGTATTGCGACTAGCCCATGACCATCAATTAGCTGGACACTTGGGAATTACAAAGACGTATGATCGCATATTGCGACATTTCTTTTGGCAAGGGTTAAAAAAAGATGTGGTTGAATATTGTCGGACGTGTCCGGTGTGTCAACAAATAGGTAACCCGAATCAGGTAATTCCACATGCACCTCTGGTACCTATTCCTGCTATTGGGGAACCTTTTGAGCACGTAATTATGGATTGTGTCGGACCGTTACCAAAAACGAAAGCTGGTAACCAGTTTTTGCTGACTATTATGTGCGTAGCTACACGTTTCCCAGAGGCTATTCCCCTCCGTAAAATAACCGCTTCTGTTATCGTTAAACATATTATCAATTTTTTTTTTACATTTGGGCTCCCTAAAATCGTTCAAACGGATCAAGGCACAAATTTTTTGTCTAAACTGTTCACTCAGGTGTTGAAATCACTGTCCATAGTTCATCGACCCTCCAGTGCTTATCATCCTGAGAGTCAGGGAGCACTGGAGCGGTTTCATCAGACTTTAAAGTCAATGTTGAGGAAGTATTGTATGGACAGAGAAAGAGACTGGGATGAGGGAGTTCCGCTCGTTTTATTTGCCGTTCGAGAAACAGTGCAAGAGTCCCTGGGTTTTAGCCCAGCTGATCTGGTTTTTGGACATACAGTCAGAGGCCCTTTGAAAATACTAAAAGATGCTATCATCGAGACGAAAATGACAAGGAAGCAGAATGTGCTAGATTTTGTGAGTCAGATGCGGGAACGCTTACACGATGCTTGTTCGCTGGCACGTGAAAATCTCACCAGGACACAGAGTGGTATGAAGAAGCAGTATGATTTGAAAACTGTTTCCCGTTGTTTTCAGGTTGGTGATGAGGTACTTGTTTTTTTGCCTGTACCCGGATCAGCTTTAGCTGCTCGTTTTGCTGGTCCTTATAAAGTTGTGAAACAAATAAGCGAGACTGATTATATCATTGATACACCTGATCGGAGGCGTCAGACTCGGGTATGTCATATTAATATGTTGAAGGCATTTCATTTGAGGAAAAACCTTCCAAGTGCTGTGGAGCAGAAAGATGCTCCTGTCGTTACTACCGCTATTTGTGAACGGGTGAGTCCTTCTTGCGGTGATACTGATGTTGATGAGGACGGAGTTATGCTACGTAATGCAGTGCAGCAGGGGGCGAGGTTGTCGAATTATATGATGTTACAGAATTTGCCACAGCATCTCGTTCATTTGTCTTCATCTCAAAAGCAGGACATTATGCAGCTGGTTAAAGGTTTTCCTTAATTATTTTATGATGTGCCTACTCAGACGACTGTTTTAAAACATGATATCAAGGTTTCTAACTCTGCGCCTATTAAACAGCACGCGTATCGCGTTAATATGATGAAACGATCTGTTATGAGTGCAGAAGTTGATTACTTGGTGGAAAATGGATTGGCTGTATCCAGTTGTAGTCCATGGAGTAGCCCTTGTTTGTTGGTACCTAAACCTGACGGAACCTATCGGTTCTGTACAGATTACAGAAAGGTTAATAGTGTTACCATTTCCAATTCGTATCCTTTACCTAGGATGGAAGATTGTATAGACAATCTGGGATCAGCCCGATTTGTTAGCAAGTTAGACTTGCTTAAAGGATACTGGCAAGTCCCACTTACTCCTCGTGCCTCTGAAATTTCAGCCTTCGTTACTCCAGATCATTTTCTCCAGTATTCTGTTATGGCTTTCGGGATGCGAAATGCGCCCGCGACTTTTCAGAGGCTAGTGAATATTGTATTAGCTGGTGTTCCAAATTGTAATGCCTACCTTGATGATTTAGTTGTATATTCTTTTGACTGGGCAGAACATCTTGCTTTGTTAAAACTTGTCTTCGAGCGTTTGGCAGCTGCATCTTTAACTCTTAATTTGGCGAAATGTGAATTTGGACAAGCCACCATCACCTATCTAGGTAAGGAGGTGGGACAGGGACAGGTTCGTCCTGTGGAGGCTAAAATCGCTGCCATCACTGAGTTTCCTGCTCCACAAACCCGGCGTGAGTTGCGCAGGTTTCTTGGAATGGCAGGCTACTATCGTAGTTTTTGTCGGAATTTTTCTACGGTTGCATGCCCTCTCACTAATTTATTGAGTCCTTCAAATTCATTTGTATGGACAAAAGAATGCCAATATGCTTTTGATAGCGTGAAGGTGCTGTTGTGTAGTGTACCCGTCCTGGCTGCCCCGGATTTATTACGCCCTTTCAAATTGGAAGTTGATGCTAGCGCGGTAGGGGCTGGAGCTGTTTTGTTACAGGAGGATGCGACTGGAGTTGATCATCCGGTTTGTTATTTTTCTCGGAAATTTAACAAACATCAACTTAATTATTCCACTATTGAGAAGGAGGCTCTATCACTTCTCCTTGCATTGCAGCATTTTGAAGTTTACATTGGCTCTACTAATCTACCTATTGTTGTCTTTACTGATCATAATCCTCTCATTTTTTTGTCTCGTATGTATAATCAGAATCAACGGCTTATGCGGTGGGCTCTGGTGGTACAGAATTATGATTTGGAGATTAGGCACAAAAGAGGACAGGAGAACGTGGTAGCAGATGCCCTGTCGCGCATCTAGGAAAGTTAGGAATGTAAACATATATTTTGTATGTTTTTTATAATATGTTTACTCTTAAGGGGAAGAGTGTTACGGCTGGTGCCGTTTTGTGTGTTGTCTGTTGTTGTTGTTTTTTTCTGGGCTCTTTCTCTTTTGCTTGTTTTTGCTTTTACTTTTTTAGAGCTACGCCATTGGTCCTGCTCCCTGTCAATCATCGTTGGAGGAGATGATGTCATCTATCTCGTCCTAATTAGTGACCAGCTGGATCTATAAAAGGAAGACGCTGAGACAATGCGGCAAATGTTTTGCTTGTGTTGGTTGCTAGTGTTTTGAGATTGTGTTGTTTAGCTAATGCTAACTTTGTATACTGTGGGTTAAGCTATAGTTCTACAGGTATATGTTTGCGTGTGTTTTTGTACATTAAGCTCCATCTTATTTTTATTTGGTAAACCATTTGTATGTATATCAAGGGGAGAGAAGGAGAGGAAAGGTAAGAATATCACGTGATCTACATTTTACATCCTGTAGTGAATGATTGTTAAACACACTAGGTAAGGGGCGTGCCTCACTTGCTGTACTTTTTGTTTTGCTAGTGAGAGTAGTTTAGTTTAGGGTATCTTTGGATACTGAAGATTTTCTTTTCTTTTTGTTTCTCTTTAGTTAAGTTTAGATTTGATAACTGAGTTAGAGGGTTATGTTTTGATTATTTCTTTTGTTTGACTGCCGCCCAGTTCCCTTCTTCTTTTCCCCTAATTATTTGGGCTGATTTCTTTCTTTAGTATTCTTTATGTAAATATTATTGTGAACGGTTTAGCGACAAGAGTTTTCCCACTGTAAAAATTGTAAATAAACACTGGTTTATTGCCTTTAGCGCTTTGGTTTTTATTGCTTGCGTTGGTATCAGGTCGAGACCAGACCTCAGCAAGTAATGTTATTCCCTATACCATTTAAAATCGTCAGGGAACGTAACAGTAGCAAATCAGAGACATATCTGTTGATTTCTATAACGCAGTGGCCAATCAGAGGAGTTTAGTGAGTCAGAATCCACTCACCGCTTAGAACGCGAGTGTTCTTGTTCAGAGTTCTGGAAGCTCACGACGCGAATCCTCTGATTATAATGAACAGTGTAGAGGTGATATAATAAGAGATTAATTGTGTCGTGTTGACAGATTCATTGTTGATTATAGCGGAATTAGAGATCGCAATAAATTGAAATGAGTGACAGCTTTTTAAGGAAGCGCACTTTGCGTTTTTCATGCTGCTAAGAGGACCAACTTGCAACAAACTTTCTGAAGTGACATCCGCATATTCTCTCGAAATCGCAAGGATATTGTGATAATCATAACTATGGACTGGACAAAACATATATCAGAATAGATGTGCATGAAGGCAAAGCACCCTCACTAATTTCAGAAGCACCGACTGTGATTTGATTTTGGAACAGAGCATCCTTCCGGAGCTCTACGGTGGGACTCGAGATCGGTCTGTAGCGTAGTTGTCTTTCCTTCTTTTTACATATATATATATACAGTATATATACAACGTATATATATATATATATATATATATATATATACTGTATATGGGTCGCGTCAATTTAAAAAGAAAAAAATAGGGTCGCTCTTAAAAAAGTTTGAAAACCACTGACCTAGAACACTGTCTAACACTTGATGGCTGCTCTGTAAATTCTTCGTCATCAGTCAGGAACCTAGGTGTGCTATTTAATAGCAATCTCTCCTTTGACAGCCACGTTTCTAGCATTTGTAAAACTGCATTTTTCCATCTCAAAAATATATCTAAATTGAGACCTATGCTCTCAATGTCAAATGCAGAAATATTAATTCATGCGTTTATGACCTCAAGTTTAGATTATTGTAATGCTTTATTGGGTGGTTGTTCTGCACGCTTAATAAACAAATTACAGATGGTTCAAAATGCAGCAGCTAGAGTTCTTACTAGAACCAGGAAGTATGAGCACATTAGCCCGGTTCTGTCAACACTGCACTGGCTCCCTACTAAACATCGTATAGATTTTAAAATCTTGTTAATTACTTATAAAGCCCTGAACGTAGTCAGTACTTGAGCGAGCTCTTATCGCGTTATAGTCCTCCACGCCCACTACTTTCTCAAAACTCTGGCCATTTGATAATACCTAGAATATCAAAATCAACTGCGGGTGGCAGATCCAGTGACTTGACTTGACTTGCGTGTGTACTTGACCGGCCTGCGGTCCCCACGAGGGAAAAAAATTATTAAAATAGTAAATGATATTTATCTAAAAGTAGGGCTGTGCAATTAATCGAAATTCAGTTTCGATTTCGGCCTCCAACGATTATGAAAATACAATAATCGAGATAAAACGATTATGGCGCCCCATTCCGCCCCCTTTCCAGCAGTGCGCTTTCACTCCTCCATAAAAGCCCATTTTCACGTGTAAATCAGTAAAATCATGTAACGTGACTTTTGCAAAATTGGATGTGCTTGAGTTATTAAAGTTGATTAGATTTATTAATGTTTTTAAAAAGCGCGAAAGAGAGCTTGCGCTGTTCCTCAGGAGGATATCTGTGTATGCGCTCAGAGACGGAGCAGAGCACAGACATGTAAAGTCATCCTTTAGCTGAACGTATGCGCCTAAACGCTCAAATACACGCAAAAATGTGTCAAAATGCAGTGCTTAGTGATTATTCACGTAAACCCTCGTCGGTTATGTAATAAATGAATGTAAACAGATGATACTGAAAATACGTGTGTAACAGTAAATTGGATCCGTGCGGCTCTTAAAGTGACAGCGCGCTATATTCCTGCTCCGACTGTGTGCTTAATATTAATCAAACAACAAAAGACAAAATCACTCACTGCTCTTCACAGAAGGTCTTTTGTAGCTTTAATAAGAAACAAAGGAAGTTTAATTCTTACAGTGAAGACTACGCTGTTTTATTTTACATTTGATTATTCAATTTCTATAGTAGGCTGTTAACTGAATACTTTAGATTTGCATTAAAAAATTTTTTTTGGTTATACGGCCCACTAATAATCGTGTTAAATAATCGTGATTACAATATTGACCAAAATAATCGTGATTATGATTTTTGTCATAATCGAGCAGCCCTATCTAAAAGTGTAAGAATGCAAACAGGTTTTCTGTAAGGGGTAGGTTTAGGGTTAGGGTTGGGTTAGGGGATAGAAAATATCGTTTGGTCAGTATAAAAGTAATAGAAGTCTATGGAAAGTCCCCATAGTTCACAGAAACAAATGTGTGTGTGTGTGAGTGTGTGTTACAGTGTGTGCGTGTCGGTGTGTGCAGCACCTGCTGATGTGAATGAGTGAAGACGAGTTCTTCCTCAGACCCTCCCAGCTGGGCTCCTTCAGACGAACTCGAGACGCAGCCGTCTGACCCGTCGCTCTACTGAAGATGAAGGAGAGAGAGACGGCCTCCACCGTACCTGGACACACACACACAGATATAAATACACACACAAATAAACACACACACACACTCACACACACACATATATAAACACACACTCACCCAGTCCGAACAGCACGTAATAGGCTCCCGTCTGTGTCTCGTGCAGCAGCGGACCAATCAGCTTCCCCTGAGCCGTGAGGTTAAAGTTCACCGGCCGGCCAATCAGAGCGCCCGAGCGACCAGAAATCAGGACCAGAGCCAGATCAGACACCTGAGCACAGACGCAGATCATCAGCAAGTGTGTGTGTAAGTGTGCGCATTTATATGTGTGTGTGTGTTATAGTGTGTGTATGTGTGTGTGTGTGTGTGTTTATAGTGTGTGTATGTGTGTGTGTATATGAGTGTGTGTGCCCTATGTTCTGAGGGCTGAAGACAATAACTTTGGTTTTATCTGTATTTAAGAAAATAAAATTTGGAGAGCCATGATTTGACATCATCAAGACATGCAGAGTATCAATGGCACACTTTGTATTCTTAACCAAAGGCAAGTAAATTTGCATGTCATCGGCGTAACAGTGAAAAGAGATGCCGTGTTTTCTAAAGACAGAGCTCAGAGGAAGAAGATAAAGAGAGAACAAAGCAGGGCCTAAGACAGAACCCTGAGGAACCCCGCAGGTTAAGTTGCCTGAGGACGAGATAAAGCTTCCAATTTTTACAGAGAATCTCCTATTAAAAAAAAAAAGATTTAATCCAATTTAAGGCCACCCCCCAGACCAACATAAGATTACAAACGAGAAATGAGAATCTCGTGATCGACAGTATCGAAAGCGGATGACAAGTCCAGCAAACCTAGAATAACAGAAGCACCAGAGTCAGTAGTCATTAAAATATCATTCAGAACTCTCACGAGGGCAGTTTCAGTGCTGTCGAGTGATTTGAACCCCGACTGAAATATTTGAAATATATGATTATTAGTTAAAAAAGATTGAAGCTGTACGAGCACAATTTTTTCCATTACTTTCGAGATAAATGGTAAGGTGGATATTGGGCGAAAATATTATTCTTAACAGCTCTCTGATATAAGGACAAACAATTCTTCAGGATATCAAAAGAGATTTGCAGTTTGTCTATTTTCCATTTTCTTTCCGCTTCTCTACAGGATTGTCTCAGGGGGCGAATATTATTATTAATGTAAGGCTCTGATTTGGGTTTTAGTTGAAAAAGCTTAAAAGGTGCAGTGGAACTTAAAATATCCGTCCATACAGTATTTTAAGAACTAAAATGGTGTTTGACATCAAGGTCAGATAATGACGACTCGACTGAGAGTTCACTTTGTAGTAAAGCTCAGTGAAGTCCTCGCAGAAGTGTGGCGAATAGACGCGAGCTTGTCTTGTATCAGAAGCTGTTATCTGGGGAATCTCAGGAAGACACATCATAAACACAATAGGAGAGTGATCGGATATGAGGGATTCAATCACTTCAGTGTCAATTATAGACAGGCTAAGAGTCAGTATGGTTTTGGTTTTGGCTTATCTGAAGGCCTCCACTGGACCCTTACTGGACCCCCTGCAGTTTGCCTACAGAGCAAACAGGTCTGTGGATGATGCAGTCAACATGGGACTGCACTTCACCCTGCAGCATCTGGACAGACCAGGGACTTATGTGAGGATCCTGTTTGTAGACTTCAGCTCTGCTTTTAACACCATCATCCCGGACACCCTTCAGAATAAACTGACACAGCTCTCCGTCCCTACCTCCGTCTGTCAGTGGATCAACAGCTTCCTGACAGACAGGCAGCAGCTTGTGAGGCTGGGAAAATTCTCATCCAGCACCCGCACCACCAGCACTGGAGCCCCTCAGGGCTGCGTTCTCTCCCCACTGCTCTTCTCCCTCTACACGAATGACTGCACATCTAAAGACCCCTCTGTCAAGCTCCTGAAGTTTGCAGACGACACCACACTGATCGGCCTCATTCAGGACGGTGACGAGTCTGCCTACAGACAGGAGGTTAAGGAGCTGGCTGTCTGGTGCAGTCTTAACAACCTGGAGCTTAACACGCTCAAAACAGTGGAGATGATCGTGGACTTCAGGAGAAACCCCCCTGCTCTCCCCCCACTCACCATCATGAACAGCACTGTGACTGCAGTGGAGTCATTCAGGTTCCTGGGCTCCACCATCTCCCAGGACCTGAAGTGGGACATTCACATAGACTCCATTGTGAGAAAGGCCCAGCAGAGGTTGTACTTCCTTCGCCAGCTGAGGAAGTTCAACCTACCACAGGAGCTGCTGAAACAGTTCTACTCTGCCATCATTGAATCCGTCCTCTGCACATCAATAACTGTCTGGTTCAGCTCAGCTACCAAATCTGACCTCAGAAGACTACGGAGGGTAGTCCGGACTGCTGAGCGAATCATTGGTACAACCCTCCCTACTCTCCAAGAACTGTATTCATCCAGAGTGAGCAAAAGGGCTGGTAAAATCACTCTGGACCCCTCTCATCCAGCACACTCCCTCTTTGAACTGCTGCCGTCTGGTTGACGCTACAGAGCTCTGAGCACCAGAACGACCAGACACAAGAACAGTTTCTTCCCCCAAGCAATCCATCTCATGAACACCTGACATTAACGTGGAACACACAACACTATTTTACAACTATTTATTCACCACACATACATATATATAATATTTTTTATTTTATTTTTTTTCCATTTCAAATTTGCACATGTCAGACCTGTACACACATGATTGTCTGTATTGCATAGTGTTTTTGCTATTTACATTGCCTATTTGTATATACATTGCCTATTTGTATATTTGTATACTGTTCTCTTGTTGTCTGTGTCCTGTCCCGTTGCTGTCATTCTGTTGCACTGTGGAGCTTTGTCACTATAACAAATTCCTCGTATGTGTAAACATACCTGGCCAATAAAGCTCATTCTGATTCTGATTCTGATTCAGTATTAAGTCCAAGGTATGGCCTAAAGCAGGGGTGGGGAACATTGATCCTGGAGGGCCGGTGTCCCTGCAGAGTTTAGCTCCAACCCTAATCAAACACACCTGAACCAGCTAATCAAGGTCTTCAGGATGCAGTTAGGTATTTTTTTTTCAGGGTTGGAGCTAAACTCTGCAGGAGAGTGGCCCTCCAGGATCAACGTTCCCCACCCCTGGCCTAAAGCATGCGTAGGATGGTTTACCCATTGCAGAAAATTAAAAGAGTCAATAATGTTCAGTAATGTAGTGTGTGTGTGTTGCGGTGGTCACCTGGTCCTCTGGCAGTGTTGCGATCAGCAGGTCTGGAAAGGCGTCTCCCTGTAGATCCGGCAGCAGAACAGCGTGAGACTCCACGTCTTTTACAGCCGTCGTCCACAACGTCCATCCTGAAACACAGCAGCGATTAAAACACACACACACACACACATGCATTCAGCTGAGTGTGTTTGTGTGTGTGTGTGTGTGTGAGACCTGTGGATGCGTTGATGGCGATCATGTGACCGGAGCTGATCAGGACGCAAGCAGACGAGTGCAGCGGATCTGAACTTCCTGTCTGCAGTCCACACTGAACAGAGATCAGCGGCTCTCTGAGCGGCTTCCTCCAAAGCAGCTGCCCTCCGCCACCACTGAGTGCCCACACGCTGAACTCTAAACACACACACACACACAGATTAAACACACACACACTCATATTAGACACTCACACACATACAAGCCAAAACTCTGCTGATGAACTACTGCAGTGCAAGGAGGGACTTTACATCTGCAGTCATTGTTACAATTACCTTAATAGTTATTGTTATCATTACTGTTATTGTTAGTTATCATTACACTTACTGTTACAGTTATCATTATTTATTGTTACAGTTATCATTATTGTTTTCATTATAGTCATTGTTAGCTATCGTTACAGTAGTCGTTATAGTCATAATTGAACGAGTTGCAGTCGTATTAACTCTCGCACTTTTGCGTTCGCTGTGGTTTGATTCGCTCACCTTTGCTCTGTGCGTTCATTGGCTGACTGTTATTGGAGATGTTCGTAACGCCAATCAAAACGTCCTCCACTCCGTCCCCATCCACATCCCACAATGCAACGGGAGGTGAGGTCACGCCTGCGAGGAAGAGCACATGTTGGCGCGCCGCAGGTTTATTTCAGGGGTTATTCGGTGGAGCGTCACTCACCCGCTGTGTCTCCGAGCTCTCTCTCCCACTGCGTCCGGAGCGGCGCCCCCTGTGGGCAGGGAATGAGAAACGCACACAGCAGCACCAGCAGAGCGGCGCAGGACAGCGGCAGCAGGAACGCCGCGGATCGCATCGCCCCTCGCACCCGCGCTGCCTTCTCCTCCGCGGCTCCGCCCAGACTCCTCCCAGACCCCGCCCCCTCCCGCAGCTCCTCCTCCACATCCAACACCTCCTCGCCCCTCAGATCGGCCACCGCCGGGTTCAGACCGTTACGAGGGTAATTCAGAACCAGATCATCGTCCTCCGTCTCATCCTCGCTGTCGGCCTGCGTCAGCGGGTCATACTCGCCCAGATCCGAGCCCTTCTTACCTACACACACACACCCGTCAACACACACACACACACACACCCGTCAACACACACACACACACACACACACACACACACACACACCTGTCAACAAACTCAGCGTCACATGATCATTGTGCAGGTAAAGTTCTTGTTAGTTATCATTACAGTTACTGTTACAGTTATTGCTATAGTAATTGTTACAGTTATTGTTATCATTATAGTAATTGTTAGTTACTGTTATCGTTATAGTTACTGTTACAGTTATTGTTAGTTATCATTATAGTTATTGTTAGCTATAATTAGTTATTGTTATAGTCATTTTTAGTTTTTGTTAGTTATCACTAAAGCTCAATTTGTTTGTTACAGATATCGGTTACACTTTAATGTAAGGTATCTTTGTTACACGTTACATGTATTTACAATTATAAAAATAAATTGTGCATAATTACATGCAAGTAACCCTGATCATAACCCTAACCATATAGTAAGTGCATGTAGTTAATTAATATTACTCAGTACTTGCATGTATAATTATACTGTAACAAGGACACCTTAAAATAAAGTGTAACCCTGTTATCTTTAAAGTTATTGTTACTGTTACAGCTTGTTATTGTTACAGTTATCATTATAGTTATTGTTACAGTTATTGTTATCATTATAGATACTGTTACAGTTATTGTTATCATTATAGATATTGTTACAGTTATTGTTATCATTATAGTTACTGTTACAGTTATTGTTATCATTATATTTATTGTTACAGTTATTGTTATCATTATAGTTACTGTTACAGTTATTGTTATCATTATAGTTACTGTTACAGTTATTGTTATCATTATATATATTGTTACAGTTATTGTTATCATTATAGTTACTGTTACAGTTATTGTTATCATTATAGTTACTGTTACAGTTATTGTTATCATTATAGATATTGTTACAGTTATTGTTATCATTATAGATATTGTTACAGTTATTGTTATCATTATAGTTACTGTTACAGTTATTGTTATCATTATAGATATTGTTACAGTTATTGTTATCATTATAGATATTGTTACAGTTATTGTTATCATTATAGATATTGTTAGTTATTGTTATCATTATATTTATTGTTACAGTTATTGTTATCATTATAGATATTGTTACAGTTATTGTTATCATTATA
Source organism: Schizothorax lantsangensis (assembly GCA_027422415.1). Classification (NCBI taxonomy): domain Eukaryota; kingdom Metazoa; phylum Chordata; class Actinopteri; order Cypriniformes; family Cyprinidae; genus Schizothorax; species Schizothorax lantsangensis. The sequence goes on from CM049840.1 coordinate 37,910,487, forward strand.
GATATTGTTAGTTATTGTTATCATTATAGTTATTGTTACAGTTATTGTTATCATTATAGTTACTGTTACAGTTATTGTTATCATTATAGATATTGTTACAGTTATTGTTATCATTATAGATATTGTTACAGTTATTGTTATCATTATAGTTACTGTTAGTTATTGTTATCATTATATTTTTACAGTTATTGTTATCATTATAGTTATTTGTACAGTTATTGTTATCATTATATTTTTACAGTTATTGTTATCATTATAGTTATTTGTACAGTTATTGTTATCATTATAGATATTGTTACAGTTATTGTTAGTTATCATTACAGTTACTGTTACAGTTTTTGTTAAAGTTGGTTATTGTTATCATTATAGATATTGTTACAGTTATTGTTATCATTATAGATATTGTTACAGTTATTGTTATCATTATAGTTACTGTTACAGTTATTGTTATCATTATAGATATTGTTACAGTTATTGTTATCATTATAGATATTGTTACAGTTATTGTTATCATTATAGTTACTGTTACAGTTATTGTTATCATTATAGATATTGTTACAGTTATTGTTATCATTATAGATATTGTTACAGTTATTGTTATCATTACAGTTATTGTTACAGTTATTGTTATCATTATAGATATTGTTACAGTTATTGTTATCATTACAGTTACTGTTACAGTTTTTGTTAAAGTTGGTTATTGTTATCAGTACAGTCATTGTTAGTTATCGTTAGTTATCAAGTTCTCTTTTTTGTTACAGTTACCGGTAACACTTTATTTAAAGGTGTCCTTGTTACACATTTTACATGTACTAATATTATAATAACAACAAATTAACCCTAAGCCAAACCCAAACCATATAGTAAGTGCATGTAGTTAATTAATATTACTCAGTAATAAAATGTATAATTACACTGTAACAAATACACCTTAAAATAAAGTGTAACCCTGTTATCTTTAAAGTTATTGTTACTGTTACAGTTATTCTTAGTTATCACTATAGTTATTGTTACAATTATTTTTATCGTTGTTATCATTGTTACAGGTATTGTTAGGTTTCATTAATTTTTGTTACAGTTATCTTTAAAGTTATCATTACAATTATAACTGGAATGAATAGCTTTTCCATTTGATTATTGTAACATAATCATTTCCAGAACAAACATGTCATTTAATTTCAATTATTCAGTCACTAAACCTGACTTTTTTAGATTTTTTGAAATACTAACTTTGTATATATATATATATATAAAAATAATAATAAAAAATAAAAAACACCCCGGCAACAAAACCACTGGTCACGTGACTTTCCCGTTCACCATATGGTACTGTATTGTTTCTCGCTTGATGTACCCGGGTATTCTCGCGGTGTTGTTTGGTGTTTGTTTAACGCAGTGACCAGCAGCACTGATGAATATAGCGTGATATTATATAATCGAGCGGTTATTATATGCTGCGCTCGTCTTGACGTCGCGCTCTCGTGCGGACGCGCGCGGTTCATCTATAAACGCTCGAGTAAATATCTGATCATTATGATCAATCACTGATCAGTGTGATCAATCACTCTGATCGCGTGGAGCGTTTAAACGCATTGCAGATATAATAACGGAGCGATAATCGCATCACTGACGTCACCGAGCAAAACACAGCAGCTCTCGCGCATCCGAGCCGCCGCTTACTAATATCAATCAATCATTTGATCGTTTATTCTCTATTAATAACTGACTCACCCGGTCAGAGCGAGCGCAGGACGCGCAGCCATTGCGCGCGATGTTATCAGCGACGCGACGCGACCCGGCTGCAGGCTGCTGCCGCTACAGAGCTGCAGAGGTGCATCATGGGAAGTGTAGTCTTCCCCGATGAAGGCGCGAAGGACGAGAGAGACTCAAAGTAACATCCAGAACAATAGCAAACAAAGTTTATTTGTTAAAAACACATGTTAAGGACTTTGTATCAGCTGCCTTGAACACATATTCTCATGCTGTGACCTTTTTATGTAATATTTCAAGGTAAAATCGCAAATACACTACGTCAAAAGTGTTTGAACAGTAAGATTTTAATGTTTTTTAGAGACGTCTCTTCTGCTCACCAAGCCTGCATTTATTTGATCCAAATAAGCAGCAATATTGTGAAATATTTTTACAATTTAAAATAGCTGTTTTCTATGTGAATATGTGTTAAACTGTAATTTATTTCTGTGATCAAAGCTGTATTTTCAGCAACATTACTGCAGTCTTCAGTGTCACATGATCTTCAGAAATCATTATAATATGCTGATTTTATTATTATTATCAATATTTAATATTTAATATAGTTGAGTACATTTTTCTGGATTCTTTGATGAATAGAAAGATCCAAAGATCAGCGTTTATCTGAAATAAATAGCTTTTGTAACATTATAACCTATACCATTCAAAAGCTTGGAGCCTGTATAATTTATTATTTATTTATTTATTTTAATTGGGGGGGGTGAAATGATAGAAATTAATACTTTTATTTAGCAAGGATGCTTTAAATTGATCAAAAAGCGATGAAAAAGACATTTATAATGTTACAAAAGCTATTTATTTCAGATAAATGCTGATCTTTGGATCTCTCTATTCATCAAAGAATCCAGAAAAATGTGCTCAACTGTATTAAATATTGATAATAATGATAAAATCAGCATATTATTATGATTTCTGAAGATCATGTGACACTGAAGACTGAAGTAATACAGCTTTGATCACAGAAATACATTACAGTTTAACACATATTCACAGAAAACAGCTGTTTTAAACAGTAAAAATATTATATTTTAAAATGAGTAAAATTAGTTTTTTCACTGCCCATTTACATTTGTGAATAAACAATATATAATGAGTAAATTCACAATATATTTTGAAATCAACTTATACTTGAGTATAAAAAGATAAAACATCCTTTTCTTTGAGTTGCAATTCAATATTAGTGCTTTGTTTAACAAAAAATAAAAAATCACACCAAAATATTTTTGTATAAATCATAAAATAAATGGACAATACTCAGTTTCCTCTTTCCAGAAAACACACTTCAAGTCAGTGTCTCTTGTATGATACGTCTCTAATTGTATTTGTGATCAAACACGTCTGGAGATCGAAGGTCTCGTTCCAGCACAATATTAGGGGTGTAATACCATCTTTTGAACGGATATGATTTTGTATCCACTTCATTTTAAAAATAGTGTTGATGATTCTAAATCAAGTACATGTAGTCCACCTTGTTAAGTGCATTACAAGTATTTTTAATTCAAATAATGGTGTTTATTTTTCCAAATTATTGATATATACATGTATTTTTCTCATTAATGATGTTTTTTGGGATATCTATAGCCACTGCGGTATAAACTATTTTGATGATCAAACTCTCCCGTTTAAAGAAAGGTCTCTCGTCAGCCAAATGTCACATTTCTTATGAATTGTCATTAATTATTGGGTTATAATTCAGATTTGAATCAGTCGTTTGATTTTTTAAAACAGGGACTTTATTGTCATCATTATTATGTCCCAAAACACATTCAGATAAATATTGTTTAATACCAATATTGACCAACATTCCTCCATCTCAGGCCCCAGATTGAAAAAAGCTTATAATAATAGTTAATTTAATAAGGCACATTTTTCATTAAATTAAAACCTTTTTAACAATTAGACAAATTTAACCACATTTTAAACCGGTGTATTACACTAATATCTAAATAAACCGCTACATCGTTATTTTTATTATTTAAAGGGATAGTTCACCCCAAAATGAAAATACTCTGGAAGTCAATGGTGCCCCAGAACTGCTGTTTCCCTCATTCTTCAGAATATAACAGAACTTGTGCTGCGTCCCAATTCACATGCTACCCGTCCTAAACATTATTAGAAAATACAATTAGTATGTCCCAAATCATAGAAACCTATGTTTAAAAAAAGTATGCCAAAGAGACCCGGATGGTCTACTACTTCCGGTTAGAATTCGATGTGCAGATCGACGCGGTGGACGAGGATTCGATTAGAACTACAAACACGCATAGAAAGTGTTAAAAACTACAAACATGGCGGATATCCGCGACCAACGGACAGGTAGAGAAAGGGATTTGAGTGATAAATAATCAGTGTCTAACCTGATGAAAAAATATTTATTTAATGTTATCCACGTTATATTTCATCTGCAGCAACACTGTGAACTTTTATAATGATACGTTTGGTTATTAACTTTGAAATGCATCATTATGCAACACATGAGCAGAGTTCTCAGCACGAAAGACCCGCGATGTGCTGCTTTATTTCTCTCCAATACGGTAAGAAATCAAATTAGACGAAATGTGGATGATGTTAACTGTGATAAGATGATTGACAGGCAACAGACTGTGATAAGATGATTGACAGCAGTTTAGTTTAAACAGGATGCTCGTAACTAAGCAACAGAGCGTCCGTTAAGAAGCAGCTATGAGGAAGTAGTACGTCCCAAAGCTTGCAAGATGATTGACTACTATAAGCAACAGATCTGCTGCATACTCAAAAGCACATAACTTTAGTACGTACTGTTCGTATAAGCAACAGATGTTAAGATCATACTGTAACTGCAACAGATCTGTGATAATATGATTGACTTTAAACAGGATGTTCAAGCAACAGATCTATTTTTTAAACAGGTACCGTGTTTAGGGTTTAAACAGTTTCGGGGCAGATCAGTTTAAACTGGTTCTGCTCGGCATCTCACTAAGCAACAGATAGGTGAGTCAGGATGTTCCTCGATGTTAACAGATGATTGACGGACCTGAGCCCTTTCAAAAATTCTCCCAAAGCTCTCGCGATACTCAAAAGTTTGGTACTATAAGCGAGCTCCTTCAAGATTTTTGGTACCGTGTTTAGGGTGTTTCAGGCGTCACCCTAAGTAGGTGAGTCACCTCGCGACGGACCTCCCTTTCAAAAATTCTTCTCGTTAGGACACAGGCGTTTTCCTTACTCATCAGTTTAAGGCATGAAAGACTGACCCTCGCGCTCGCGCTCCTCTTCCCGCGCGCCCGGCTGCTCCGCGACGGTGAGGCGCGAGCGGTGCTCCTTCAGTCCTCAGCGGGGGGTCGATCAGACCCAGCACGCGCTTCACACACACACACACACCTCCACACGAGACCGCCGGAGTGTGTGAGACGAGAAAGAGATGGATTCGCGGCTCGCGCGGGGTCTTCGGCCGGTGCATTGTGGGATAGGCCGTGACGTCACCGCGTCTCGCTCTCTCACTCATAAAGTTAAAGAAGTTACAGGTAAAGTTATTAATTTGATTTAGACAAAAATGGTCTAATAATAACTAATAAACGGTCTAATAAACATTGCATTATTTAAAATAGAGCTTAAACATTACATTAAATATCTAAGAAATAAAAAAGGAAGTATATAATGTTTGAATCCTATTCTAATAGAAATGTCTTGTAAGTTATCCTGTAGTTTCTTTCTAATAATGTGTATTATTTATTTATTGTTACATACGTATATAAACGGTGCTCTGCATGTAATGTCACCTCTTTGTACGTAAAGTAGATATTTTCTGTACTAAAATGTGTATTATTATTGTTTTGATCTACGGCTCTCGCGTTTTCTCGTGTGTTTTGACCCTTTCCGCTCTCCGTCACGCACCGCTTCGCCCCGCCCATATGTACGTAACGCGCATGCGTGCTACGCTCCCCACAGAATCCACACAAGCGCAGATATGGCGGATCTCTCTCTGGATGAAGTGATTCGTCGCCGTAGTTTTAACTCTAGAGGAGTCAGTAAGAGGTAAATCTGGTCAGATTCTTTTAACGGCATTGATTTATACCGCTGGGGCGTTTTAGCGTTATTCTGTCGTTATAAACGCAGTCGTGGTGCTGAGCGCGAGGTCCCGCCTTCTCTCGCCGCTGATTGGTTATACGGCCGTTTGAGTCGCGCGCAGCGCTTACGCTCGCCTTCTCATTGGCTGACGCGCGTGATTCATGGCGTTCTACGCATTTTAGCTCGCGGCTGCTTTTACAAACAAACCTCGTACATTACATTACATTAATTTAATTTCTGCGTATCTTTCGCATTATCTACACGCGCTAGAGCGCGTAACGCAGCTGTTTGTTATTAACACGCGAGTTCCTGCAGAGATTGATCGATGTATCGACCGATATCCGTCGATCGACAGACGTGAGAGACTACAAATGCGTTTGATTCACAGTAAAACAATGTTTACACTGAAGAATGTATATGTTACCTGTGCGTACATATTCCCTTTTTAATGAGGGTATGTTTTTATGTCTTGTTTAATGGCCATTCTACAGAATTGGCCCAAAGTCAGAGTTGGAAACGTCTTGAAAAAAATGTATTTTACCAAAAAAAAAAAAAAAAACGTATATATGCAAATTGTATAATATCCAAGGTACATATTTCTAGTAATTGTGAAGTTAATAATAATTTAATTACAAGGATATATTAACGTATTAAGATTTTGCTTACATCTAGATTGTGAATATATATTTTTTGCTATTTTATTAATTTTTTTTCAGAGGTGAATCAATAACAATTACATTTTTAACAATATTTCAAGTGTAATTTATGAGATTGGTTGTATTTTGAATCCAATTTTTCTTGATAAAAGGCAAAATGTTGATCATACTGATTTCAAAGCTAAGGATTCGTTAGTTTGAACCAAAAATCATAACATCTTAGCTGATAATTCAGTAAACTTGATTTTTGACATAAAAAATCGTGGTAGTGACCACATCGCATTACAGAATTTGAAATTGCATACTGAAACGCTACTAAAATGCATAACTACTAAAATGTAGCTTATTTCCCTCAAATAAAGATTTATGTGTCACATGAGGACATGCTTCGGTCGTGACAATTCTATGGGATAACTCCCAAAAAACCAAACATGTCACTACCGAAACTCCACCGAACGCTTCGGTAGTGACAATATTAGATGTTTTTGAACCTAGATCAAAGATGCTAATCAACACATGGTTAGCTAGCACGGTTCTGAACAATGGTACACGCATAAAAACTAAATGTTACGGAGTAACTCCCAAAAAAAAGTGCTTAATTGCAGAAAGAAATGTTCGGTAGTGACGTTCCTTAAAGTTACACACAGATTTTCAGACTTTTTCTCGTTTAATTAGTGAAAATTTCTCTGTTTTCTATACAACACTGAACCACAATTTCTTTAAAGAAATATACACACTATTTTTAATTATCACGTAATTTTTTAAATGACAAGCCCTTTGATTTATTTAGTTACTTCAGTGAAAAAACATCAAATGTGAAATGTAACGCAGGGAATTCTGGGAATCCCAATTTACGATTTTTCACTGTAAATTATATATTTTTTTCACTTCAAAAACTATACTAACGTAAAATAACATGTAATGTACAATGCAGCTTATCACCGTATATAGTATCAGTATAAGTCTATGAGTATAAAGGAAAATTAAGTTAATTTTAATTCGAATTGGAGTTCTGTTGGTCATTGGTTTGTATCTCTGCTGTTGTCCGTCCCACAGGCCCATATATGGCAGAGGGGCGGGGTCAGTGGGCAGGACCTTCGATGCCCGTCAGATGATTGGCAGCAGTGATGTCAGGCAGCGGCTGGGAGTGGGCGGAGCTACTGGAGGTAAGTGCCCTGAGGTTGGCGCTAGCTCTGGTTTATTCTGGGTTCTGTCGTGTTGTTCATCGCTCTGTCCGTGCAGCGTTTCAGGTGAAGGATGCTCGAGAGAAGCTGGGACAAAAGGATGCTCGGTTCCGGATCCGCGGTGGAGGGGGAGGAGCCGGAGCCGTTCAGGACGCCCGACAGCTGATAAACTCGCGCAAACGGCAGCAGACTCCGCCTCCGAGCGCCACGCCCGCCAAACCCGTGGGAATCCCTCACATACATATCCACAACACCGGCCCCGTCTCTGCCGGGCCTCGGCCCCTGAGCGCCAGGATGGGCGTGGCCCTGCAGCTGGGGGGCGGGATCACAAAAGTAGTGGATGCGCGTGATAGGCTGAGCTTAAAGAGGAGCATCCCGACGGCGTCCAATCAGAGCACAGCGCCTCTGAAGATCACCAAAACCATCCAGGTGAGTAGATGAGCGACGGTTATTACCACGACTCTGACTCTGAACACCAGTGACACTGTGTGTGTGTGTGTGTGTGTGTCATTCCGTGTGTGGGGACATGTGGAACGAAATGTGTGTGCAGCAACATAAATACAGACATACAACAATGAAGTAAAACCTATAAACCTATACACAAAACTAACCTACTGTGGGAATATATATAAATGACCATACAACTAAAGATAAAGATAGAAAATACAAACTATACAAACTGTTTACCCTAAATGTTTATCCTATACAACTAAAGATAAAGATAAAAAATACCTATACAAACTATGCATCAATAAATACTGTTCAGAGAGAAACATTGGGAGTCAGTGGAGCAAGATGATTTGTAGTGGTGCGCTCCATATATTACCGGTGAGACAGATAAAAAGTGTCACATAGAGGAGAGTGTGTTACTATTGACAGGCCCACTCCCTGTGTGAAGCACACTTATTGCACAGAAAAAAAAAAAAAAAAAAACAGTGTTTTTTCTTTGGTGTGGTAATTGGGGGATGTTTGGAGAGGGGGGGGGGGGTGGTCTATTAGTAAGGGAGGCGGGGTGAGTGTCCACAGCCAGGGGGAAAAAGCTAACTAAACATCCTGTGGGAGGGGTGGGTGGGGTCATGCTGTTGGTTTTGCTGGAATGTCAAGGAACATGAGGATGGATGGGAGAGGGGCTGTCTTTGCAGGTCATGTCTGGAGGGTCTGCTGCTGAGGAAGAGGATGCTGGTCAGCACACTCTCAATGGTGCCCCTGTATGGAGGATGGGTGGTGGGAGACTGTCTTTTCAGCCGGCGGATTCCTGTTGTGCCTTCTTGGAACATGGTGTTGGTGGTCCAACCTCTGCGAGACCCCCAGGAATGTGCTGCTGACTCTCTCCAGATCACTGGGGGGTGGTCACAGCCAACTCCTTTGTCTTCTCCACCTGCAGATTGTTAGTGCACACCATTCCGAGTGACCTCCTCTCTGAGTGCGTTTCATCGTTGTTGCTGACACACACACACACACTCTCTCACACTCACACATGATGTGGTTGGAGCACACACTCTCTCTCACACTCTCACACACACGGGCTGACACTCACTCACTCTCACACAGCCTTGTGGGGCACCTGTGCTCACACTCTCTCACACTCACACACACACACACACACACACACACAGAACTTGTGTAAGATGATCTGGTTCTGCTGTAGACAGGTTTAGTTTATTTATGAGCTGTTGTGGGATAATTGTGTTGAATGCTCTTCTGAACAGCATTGGAGTCTTGGTGTGTGTGTGTGTGCAGCAACCTGTGGGAGCAGAACCAGATCATCTGCAAACAGTAATGAGTGTCATAACTAAACATCCCATAATGTAGTGTGTCTGCTGCTGCTGAGGAAGAGGATGAGGATGGAGCTGTGATTCAACAAACAGGTGCTGCAGACACGAGTGAGAAACACACACACACACTCACACACACACACACACAGAACTCTAAGATGATCCAGGACTTTCACCAATTCATGAACGTAGATATTGAAGTAGATATTGAAGCGGGTCGGTGATAGTGGACAGCCCTGCCTCACACCTCGCCCTTGAGGGAAGAACTCAGTCTGTTTATTTGCTGATTTTGATTGCACATTGATTATTTCAATACATGGTTCTTGATGCTGTATGTTTTGCCCCCTATACCAGTTTCTGAAAGATTCGATAGTAGACCTTGGTGTTAAACTGAATCAAAGGCCTTCTGGAAATCTACAAAGTGTTTGTTTTGATTGATGTATTTGTCAGTCAAGGTACGTAGTGTGAAGACACGGTCTGATATTTGGGTTATGATGTAATTTGAGCCTTGTGTTGATAATGCTGCAGAACAGCTTCCCAGACTCCTGCTCACACAGACGCCTCTGTAATAGTTTGGATCTGACTTATCTCTTATCAAAGTGGGTGTTATGAGTCCAGGATTCAGGGAAATGAGCAACACTCAGAACCAAGTTGAACAGTTTTAGTAGGGCCAATCTTAATTTGAGCATTTCGTTGAGGATGCCATCTGGTCCACTTGTTTTTTTGTATTTTAGGGCCTGCATTTTATCAGTCAGTTCATTTTCTGTAATGGGGCAGTCTAATGGGTTTTGATATTTAACAGTTGTATGTTCTCTCTCTCTCTCTCTCTCTGTAGGCGGGGCCTGTCTCTCTCTCGACTCCCATCACTAAGGTGGTGAAGAACGACTCTTACACTCCTCCTTCAGTCTCAGTGCCGCCCGCTCGCCCCCCCACACAGAGCCTACAGCCCGTCTGCAGAACCACCGTCAGCACACAACAGACCAGCGGAGACCCCAGCGGCCCCACACACACACCTGCACAGGTACGTACACACACACACAGAAAGGGTACTGTAACACACAGACACTGTAACACTGGTCGAGAAACAGCAGCAGTTAATGTTCTGCCTGTCACGAGCGCTGTATCTTCTGGAAACAAGTCTCTCTGGACTGTAAGTCACAGCAGAGAGAGAAAAACACACTCACACTCTGTTATTACATTCACAAATCTAAAATACCAGAAAATACAACATTATCAGCACTACAAATGTGTGTTTAGTTCCTCTCACTCCACAATATGTCCTTTACATTCAACAGGCCTGTACAGCTAACCTCTCTCTGTCTGTCTGTGTGTGTGTGTGTGTGTGTGTGTGTGTGTGTGTGTGTGTGTGTGTGTTTCAGCCTAACTTCAGTCCTCTGGAGGGCACAAAGATCACGGTCAACAACCTTCATCCTCGAGTGACGGAGGAGGATATAGTGGTGAGTTCAGGCCTGCGGCTCGTCACACACTCGCTCCTCTGACTCTGTGTTTACTCGGTGTGTGTGTTTAATCTGTGTGTGTGTGTGCAGGAGCTGTTCTGTGTGTGCGGTGCGCTGAAGCGGGCGCGGCTGGTGAAGGTGGGCGTCGCCGAGGTGGTGTTTGTGCGCAAGGAGGATGCAGTCAATGCCTACAGGAAGTACAACAACCGCTGCCTGGACGGTGAGACACTCTCTCTCACACACACACACACACACTCTCTCACTCACACACTCACACTCACACACACACACACTCACTCACTCACTCACTCACTCACACACACACACACACACACACACTCACTCGCAGAGCTCTGGCAGTGTGTGCACACATCCATTCCTCCACATTTGAACCGAGTGCACAGTGAAATTGCTGTGCAAATCCATTCCTCCACATTTGAACCGAGTGCATAAGAGAAATTGCTGTAAATCAAACCTGCTAAGAAACTTAAAGCCCAGCAACACTACTGTAGCTGTAGCCCAGCAACACTAACTTTACTACAGCAACATTGCTTTAACAAAACAGCAAGATTTATTAAACAAATACAGCTCTCTAATCGCTCTCATGCAAGTACTTTAATGTCTCTCTGATCGCTCTCATGGTACTTTACTGTCACACAGAATATACACAGAATGTGATACTGTGATATAGGAGATGCACAGTTCTTCTGTGGCTTTATGCAGAGTTCTTCTGTGGCTTTAGTATTTTTGTTTTCGTTTTCACAATTTAGCAAAATCAATACAATATCGTATCTAATATACTACAATATTGACTTCTGATTGAATTATTGTAAATAAACATCACATTTGTTCAGAAAATGCTGGGAAATCACTTCACGTGACCCTAGAAGAGTGATTACTGATAGAAAAAATCACATTTTAGAGAAGATAAAAAAAATCACTCTCTGACTTTCAAAGCTGCTACATACAGTAGTTATTACAACTTTAAACTCCGAGGACCTTTATAGAAATGTAGTGGAGTGAAAAGTACCAAATTTGTCTTTCAAATGTAGTGAAGTTAGTCTTTCAAATGTTTCCAGAAAAAACAATGAATACTCAAGTTAAAGTCAAACACACTTAAGGCGAGACAATCCAGAAAAAACACTGTTTTTTCATGCACCTGTTATACTTTTGGGATTTTTGTTTTTTCAGACTAAAGTGGAAAGAAAACACACTTAAGACACTGCGAAGTGTTTCTTTTAATAGCAGGTAAAAACACTGTTTGTGTCATGCACCTGTTAAGTTTGAGATTTTGGGATTTTTGTTTTTTCAGACTAGTGGAAAGAAAACATTTTCTCCTACACCGCTAAAGACACTAAATTAAGTTTTCTTTTATAGCACTTTAT